>JANBXA010000734.1:90000000-90220000 GCA_030556225.1 Cricetiscus sungorus | reverse complement strand
ACATATAAGTTAACATTAAAGTTAATGAAGGAAATAACACTAACCGTTTAAACACTGGAAATGTTTAAAGCACAACATTACATTGCCATTTTTTATTTAAAAAACTATTTTTAATTTTACATGCCAACCCCACTTCCTCCCTCCCCTTAAACTGTCCACTACTTTCTCCCTTCCCATCCCCATCCACTCCTCAGAGGGGTGAATGAAGCCTTCTTGGGGAGTCCACAGAGTCTGGCATACCAAGTTGAGACAGAACCAAGCCCCTCCTCCTTTTTCAAGGCTGAGAAAGGTTTTCTTCCAGTATAGGGAATGGGCTCCAAAAAGTCAGTTCAAGCCCCTGGGTTAGGTCCTGCTGCCACTGCCAGCACCCCCCCCCAACAGATCAAGTCACATAACTGTCACCCAGATTCAGACAGTCTAGTTCAGTCCCATGCAGATTCCTCAGGTGTCAGCCCTTACCCCACGAGCTCCCACTAGCTTGGATCAGCTGTCTCTGTGGTTTCCCCATCATGATCTCATGACCTTGAACCTCCTTGTTCATATCATCCCTCCTCTTCAACTGGACTCCAAGAGCTCAGCCCAGTGATTAACCCATTAAATGACATTTTTATTTTGAAACAATTAATTAATCTTAGATTATAATTTGAAATTATGTATTTGATAAAAATAACAGAAAATGTAATTATAAACTGAATTTCAGTATTTTTATTACAATTTTTGAAGAAATCTATCTTTACAATATGAGTGTAAATTTCAAAAGTTGAATGTATATCTGAAGTAACTAGTTAATGGTAATTTCATAAAAGGAAAGAAAATCTCTGATGAGGATTTGTTGAAGAGAGCAGTGAAAGTGGAAGTAGTAATGAAAACAAAAATGATTGAGAAAAATGCCCAGACACTAGCAGAGAATGAATGAAAAAAAAAAAAAAAAAAAAAAGTGAAAACACAATTGTGACGTGTGGAGAAGAGGAAGGCATTTAGAAAATAGAAACTAGTGTTTTTCCTACTTAAGATAGATGTTCACATCGTGGTCTTCAGAGGCACTAGAGGGGAAGGTTCAGGACCACACTGCCCAGAGGACCAGCAGCATCTGCAACATCCACAATGGCTAGACTCTGTGCTTTCCTGACGGCCTTGGTAGTGATGAACTACTGGTCAACCTGCTCTCTAGGATGTGACCTGACTAAGACCCATAACCTCAAGAACAAGGGAACCTTGACACTCCTGGAACAAATGAGGAGACTCTCCCCTCTCTCCTGCCTGAAGTACAGAAAGGACTTTGCATTCCCTCTGGAGAAGGTGGATGCCCAGCACATCCAGAAGGCTCAAGCCATCCCTGTCCTGCAGGAGCTGACTCAGCAGGTCCTCATCCTCTTCAGCTCAAAGGACTCATCTGCTGCTTGGAAGACAGCCCTCCTAGACACCTTCTGCACTGGCCTCCACCAGCAGCTCAATGACCTGCAAGCCTGTCTGATGCAGCAGGTGGGGGAGCAGGAAACTCCCCTGAGCCAGAAAGAGTATCTGATGGCTGTGAGGAAATACTTCCATAGGATCACTATCTACCTGAGAGAGAAGAACCATAGTCCCTGTGCCTGGGAGGTGGTCAGAGCAGAAATCTGGAGAGCATTGTCTTCCTCAGCCAACTTGCTGGCAAGATTGAGTGAGGAGAAGGAGTAAGTCCTGAGTCAAAATGGAGAGGACTCTCTTGGACTAGGACACTGCACCTCACTGCTCAGATTCTGCAGTCTCAAAATCCTCACTCAGTATTTTCATGAACTCAATCAACCTGTTTTCGCATGCGGCCCCCCCCCCCGTCTCCCGCGCTCTGCCCCTTCTCCTCCTCGCACCCACGACTCCCCAAATACCACACAGAGACTCTGTATTTGATACAATCTTGTGGGCCAGTTCCCATTACCGTTTATGGGCTAGCTCTGTCTTAATTATTAACCCATTTCTACTTATCTAAGTATTTCCACGTGGTCGTCTTATCGGGGAGCTGCGCGGCAGGCTTCCTGCTCCTTCCCTGGCTACATCTTGACTCCACCTACTACTTCCTCTTCCTCCTCCTAGTCTCCTAGCCCCACCTATCTAGTTTTCTATTGGCCACAGGGCTTTATTAACAGTATGAGAAACATATATACAGAATCACATCTCCCATCATCTCCTCTTTTCTGTCTAAAGTAAAAGAAGGGGTTTAACCTTAACATAGCAAAATATACCATACAACAGTTATCAAATAAGAATCACAGTTAACAATATTTAGTCCATTAACATTTTGTAAGACTTAAACAAAATATCATCTATCCTATCTTTGTGAGTCTAAAGTCCTATATGTAACTTATCTTTAATCCTAACTAAGGAAAACTATAACCATAACTATCTGTCTTCAACTCCTTCAAAGACCACAGAAGGATAATATATAAACTCTAGAAATGACAGAGACAACTCATTGCCTGGTCAATCAACCCCTAGGTGTTTTAGCAGCAATGAGCAATGCTGTGTCTATCTTTCAGGAATTTGTTCTCCATCTGTTCAAGTTTATTTATTTATTTATTTAATTTATTTATTTATTTATGTGATTTAACTTGCTGCATTATAATTTGATACAGTTTTGTATTTTCTTTGAGGTAGCAAGTACATATGAAAACATTATTTTTTCTGTGTTTTATAAACGTTTGCAAAATGAACCTGCTTTGCCTTTTTCACTCTTTACATGTTTTAAATTTTTTTTAATGTTTGTATATAAAGGCATTTGTTTCTGCATCAATTCAGACATATCTACATATATAGCTTTTCATTTATTTCACTGTTTATGTAATTTAAGTTATTTAAGCTATATCTAACAGTTTTGTATTGTCTTTGCTGCAAATAAATCATCTGCTGCAATAAAATTATTTTGTATTCAATTAAATTTTGCTATATAAAACACTTCTGATTTTGTTAATTGTATGCTCTTTCCATCTTTTCAATGTGTTTTAGTTTATACTCTACACTGTAAACATCACACAAATGAACAGTGTCCAAAAATCACACTGGATACATGTGCACACTGTATAAACCCTAAGTCTATTTCTCTACTTCTCTCTTGTACATAATATTCTTCTGGATGTGCAGCCAGCATAATGTGTAGTAGAAAGCCAGAGAATCTTGCTTCTGTCACATTGTCACACTTAATCCTTTTGACCTAAAATTCTAATACTCCCCCAATTAATCCCCCCTCAGACCTCATTAACCTCTGGTATCTATCATCTACTCGCAACCCCTATGAGTTTAACAGTTTTGGGTTCTAAATATGAGTGAGATCGTGTACAGTGATATAAAATAGATCACAGAAAAGTGATTAGTCTGCTTTAATAACATAAACAAACAAACCAGGAAGAAATCAGGAAATCCGCCCCTATTCATAATAGCCTCTAGAAATATCTCTTGGAATAAATCCCACCAGGGAAGTGAAATCCTCTAAAATTAACCCTTTGGAACACCACTATGCCCTCTCAACTTCAATGGGTTTTCTTCTCCTGGTCCTCCTACTCTTCCTCCTCCTCCTTTTCATCCCTCTTTTCTTGGAGATTCTAGTTGTGCATGGGCACAGGGTCATCTCCTGGGGCTTGCATAGCCGCATTTAGGGGCCCCAATCATGAAAACAAGTTCATCTCTTTCTCTCAACAGCCACCAGTTCCCAAAGTTCCTCAGCTAGAGGTGGATTTTCTTTCATTTTCCAAGCTGAGCTATTGTTTGGCTTGGTCTTGTTCATTCAGTCACAGCCACTCTCAGTTCATCTGTGCATCTACCCTGCCTTGCTGTAGTTGTCCACTGACTCTGCCTCTTACAATTCTTCTCCCTCTTCTGCAATGATCCTTGGGGCCAGAAAGTCAGCCCTTTATTTTCTGTTCATTGATCAATTGTGGATCTCTGTGTTTATTTGCATTGATTGCAAGAGACTTCTGTGGTAAGGCATGGTAACCCTCTCTTAGACATCGCTTAATTTGAAATCAGGTATTGTGACACTACCAATTCAACACTGCTTTTATTCTTTGGTATCTTCATGGGTCCATATGTATTTTAAAGATGATAATTCTGGGAGAAACATTATTGAAAGTTTGATTTGGATTGCATTGAACCTGAAGATCCCTTGGAAATAGAGTTACTTTCATAGCATTATTTTATTTAATCAGCATAGATCTTTTTCATTGAATCTTAAGAGCAAATGTTGTTGCTGTCTCATCTGGATGACTCACCAGTTCCTTTTTTTTTAGCTTTCATTACCAATGACATCATAGCTTTTGGTTCATTGCCACAAAGCAACATCAGGGTTTTCTTTCTAAGAATGTAGGGAAGAGAAATAAAACATATGCGGATCCTTCTACTATCACACCAACACCACAGAGAAAGATATAAATAGTAAATGGAAAAAGACCATTGAAACACTGAAAGCCTTGTCTTTCTGTCATAATAGGCTTAATATTTCTACTATTAGACATATTGGAACTGAAGATTAATCACTGAAATCAATATTCAATAAGGAATACTTTAGGTAGGGGTCAGTGCCCTAGACAAAAATTGAAAGTGGGGGGTATATATAAGCATATATATTATGTATGATGTACTGTATGCTAGTAGCACAAGCTATATATGATACTGAACATATGTGTGCACACAGCTTTCTGATATACTCCCAGTATCCCCCTGCTTTCCCAGACCCCGTCTTTCAGCCTCATCTCCCTGGTTTCCTCCTCCATGATGTGGAAAGTCTCGGTGAGTGCTCCTCATTCTCTCTCACTGCTGCTCACTGTACAGTTGATTTCTATAACATCTTGGTTTCTGTCTGTCAATGTTTCCTGAAAATTCATAACCACCTGTTGAAAGCAAAAATGAAACAATTCATAGATTGTGAGAAGCTCTCATGTGAGAGAATTTCCTCACAGTTTTGGAACTGAGAGAATGTTCTTCTAATGACCTGACCTAATGCTGACTTTGGCAAAGAAAAGTAAGGAAGACAAAGATGGGGAAGAAGGGCAGGAGGGAGGGGAGGGAGAGAACAGAATCTGCAATGCTAGCAAACATTTACACAGGAAGAGAGCCACCCACCTGTTAGCCATGGCCTGCAAGGAAAAGTCAGAGTGTAACTGCCCTGTTTTCTATGGAATTCTGTTTTCTGGCAGAATTTTTTTTACAACTAGAACAGGCTTTTCCACAGAAGAACCAACTTCAGTTTGGAAGACTCAATTCCCTTTACTTCTCACAGGTCATGTCTTCTTGAAAATGGATAGCTCAACACGCACAGTTTCAAAGAAGTTTCTTTGTTTGTTTGTTTTGTTTTTGTTTGTTTGTTGTTTTTTATCTCTAGCCTTCTGTAGAGGAAGTCCTCTGGAGAAGGAGGGGTCTGTGTGTACTCCCCTTAATAGGTATTTAAACCAAGATCTGTGTCTGACTTCACATCATTCTGAGCAGTAGGTAAAGCATTTGGAATGCATCGTGAAACTGAGCAAACCATTCTCAAGCTAGAAATGCCATAACATAGTGTCTGAATCCACAGAAGAGATTCTCCACCTACTGTTCTGCCTAATGAGACCAGCAACAATGAACTTTGTAAATGCACTGACTTCTGACTGTCTTTTCACACATGACTTCAAAAGTTTAGGAAACTTTTTATACAATAGAACATGACTCTTCTGGCAACCTGAATCCGTGTTACAGACCATGGTCACTCTTAATTGGTGCGGAATAAACCAATTCTTATTCCTACTGGAGCAAAATCTGTGTTTAGCAAGGGCACACACAGCTCAACAGCCCAAAGCATCTTGACACACCAGCCTCTTTTGAGTTCTGCAGGACATGTGGAAGGAGAAAGACAATGACTATCTGTAGGTAAGCTGCCAAGGAATCTCTAGTGGTTCATTAACTCCTATTTAAGAGTAAGCTGTGAATTGTGAATTCTTCTCTGCTGTTGGATCCTGCTTCTTGACTCCCTGGTCAGGAGGAAGTTGTCACGGTCACTTTGGATGAAGAACATGCTCCCATGAGTATTGCCCTGTTGGAGTCCTCAGGGGGATCATGGGTATAGGTAAAGGACTTTTATATATTACAGGGACAGACACTGTGGAGTGTGTACTTGGGGGAAAATAGATCGATACCAAGGTGAACTGCAGAGCTTGTAATTGAAGACTCTGGCAACGAATATGGGTTATTAATGACCCAGTGTCTCTGTGGGATTTGTACCATCTTTCCTGCATGACTCTCCACATTCTTTACTTGGTTTTTCTTTTTAAGGTAATTTTCACCATCTTCATGTTTATATAGTGGAAAAAGTTCTATAAAACAGATCCATAATATCATCTTGCCCAGAAAATATGAATGGCTACATTTGTTTCACAACTTAGATTTAATAACTTGCCTTTATTCAACAAAATTGGTGAACCAAGAGAAAAGAATGGACTGAGACAGGAACCTGGGATGAGGACAGTAAGTACTGAGCTATCTATCTTCCACACAGGCCAGGCTTGTTCAACACATCCCAATCACACAGGTGCATCTATCTGGTCTGTGTGAGAACTGTTCTTGGAGTCGGGGAGCAGCACACAGCTGTCTATGACTGGAGACAGCCAAGTCTGTCAGACTTCAGGACTGAGTATGAACAAGGTCATAGCAGTCCTCTGTGCCCACTGATTCTGATTTGCAGTGGCCAGCACCCAGTGAAGTAGAGCAGGACACAGAACCATAGTAACCAAGAGAAATGATCCATCCTAATGATCTGGCCAGGAGCCTGGCCAAGTCAGTGAGCTTCAAGGTGAGTATTAGTCACTGTCAAGAAGGAATGAGGCGGAGAGTTCAGACATCTTCCTCTGGCTTCCATACATACAAGCAAGCACACCCAAGTACACACACACACACACACACACACACACACACACACACACACACACACACACACACACAGAGAGAGAGAGAGAGAGAGAGAGAGAGAGAGAGAGAGAGAGACAGACAACAGACAGACAGACAGACAGACAGACAGACAGACAGAGAGACAGAGACTCATTTCTTGTTTCATAAAGAGAACCCTAGTGGAGCCCAAGGTGCTCACTGCAATTTCTCCATGTTGTGATTCGTATAAACAGAGCATATCCACCACAATACTAAAGAGCTATTTCAACATCCCAGCCAGTTATGGAGCCTGGTTAGTGCCATATTTCCTAAGCAGTGTGGTCTCTGACACACATGGGAGATGAGCATGCAGCGTGAGAATAGAAGAAAAAGCACCAAGAGACTCTGTGTGTGTGTGTGTGTGTGTGTGTGTGTGTGTGTGTGTGTGTGTGTGTGTGTACAGACAGGCAAGCTAGTATCTTCACAATGATCATGTTTCCATTTCTGATAACTGTATTTGCAGCACCAAAATTACATCTTTAAATTTGTATTTATTATTGATGTATACAAGTGTGTGTGTATGTGTTCACATAAAAAGTTTAAATAGAATAGTCCTACATAAGAACTAATTACTTTCCCAGAAGCCATAGGTTACCAAATAAAAAGCAGAGTATAGCTAGATACGATGGTACATGCCCTTAGTCCCTGCCCTCCCTTAATTCCTAGCAGTGGCAGGCATGCTTCCCATCATGATGGACACATAGCCAAAATAAAGTCTTTTCTCTGTAAGTTGCTTTTGGGTCTGGTCTTTCTATCACAGAAACTAAGGCACTTCTGAATTTGCATCTCTGCTGATAGATTAGTGCATCACAGAAGCATCTTTGTGTGGTAGGTGGCAGATAATTCATAAACTCACAACTGGTCAAAATGCAGAAACTAAATGTCCCACAGAATGCTCAGCCATTAGTGGGACATCTGCATATCACACCTCCCCTGGAACATCTCTGAAGAGGGGCCAGAAAGAGTGTAAGAGCCAGAAATCAAAGAGGACTGAGGCAGAACAGTATTTCCTGGATATGGCAAGAATGTTGAATTCATGAACCCATGGCATCCAGTGTGTCTTCACAGAAGCTGCATGAGATTAGTCAAAACAATTGGGATGGACAAGCGGCTTGCATGGACCAGGTTTATCTAAAGAGCTATCTACATTGTATACCTTCTAGAGAAAGGTATTTTTTCCTTAAAAGTATGATCCCTTGTATGTGTATGGCCCCACACCCATGCATATACAGGCAACAGTGTGTTACCAAATCAACAGAATAGATAAAATTGTGGAGAGTAAATAGAAGGGAGAATCTGGGAGAATTTGAAGGTGGGAAATAGGAAATAAATATGATCAAAATACATTATATGCATGTATGAAATTCTCAAAGAAAAAAAAGAATACCCTATTTATAAATAAACAATATGCTTCCCCTTAGAACATAGACAGTTCAGTTCGCTCGTGCCACAATCCTCAATCTAAACAACAGTGAAGTTGTGTTGAGGCCGTTCATTATTGAAGCCCCCTTCTCTGCTCTGAGTCCACGTTGCAGCCTCTTTGGCTCAAGCATCTCATATCCATTTCTATTTTCCATCTCTTCCAATAGGCCCTTCTTGGAAAAGTTTATCCCAGCTCTCCCTAAGACATTGACTTCAGATGTTTAATCTATCCTTCCACATTTGTATTTTCTGCCCCCAAAGTTGCAAAGTAAGTATCATCCACAATAGTGTTGTTGAGAATATTGTTTAAATCTTTTCAAGGATTTGAGAACAGAGATGATTCACAATAAATATAAAATAAAATTTTCTATTATCCAAACAGCATCATTATTTTCCAGGTTAAGAGTAAATTAAGAGGGGGAAGAGGAATTTTGGGAACCACAGGGGTGGGGGGCATGGGAGAGAATCATCTAAGCAGGGCTCATTGGGGCTCACAGCCTCCATGGGGTCTGCTCTAGGTCCAGACAGAAGGAGGGGAGTGTCTCTGACTCTTTTGTCTGCTCTCGGGAAATTTTTCCTTCTACTAGGTTGGTTGTCTTGCTCAGCCTTGATGTGAGGGTTTGTGTCTGATCTTATTGTATCTCGTGCCTGTGTTTGTTTGATGCCCCTGTGAGGCCTGCTCTTTTCTAGGGGTAGATTGTGTAGGAGAGTAGATATGAAGAAAAGGAGAGGGGGAGCTGAGAGGAGTAGAGGAAGGGAATATATTGTATGAGAGACAAATAATTTTTAAAAAGAGTAAATGAGTTCAGGACATTAGATTTTCTTACTTCTAATTTTATTCTTCTCAAGATAGTGCTTTTGTTGTTTGAGTGGACTTCACTAGGTGGGTTTATTGCCTTTCTCCTGCCTGACTGGATTATTGTTCTAGTGACTGAGTCAGTTTGTCAGTCCCCTGTGAGGTGGGTGTTTGACTCTTCCCTTCTGTCTCCAGAGCAGATCATATCTAGATTAAACCAGAGAGCATCAGCTGGCAGGACTTTAGGCTGAGACTGATAGCTGACCTTGAGGGTGGCCTTTCTTTGTGCCTCTCACAGAAACAGGCATGTCCCACTGCATGCCTGTCAGCACTAGCCTTCTTTCTCTCCCCTAAAATACCTATACCCCCCTTTTTTTTTCTAACACTGAGATTTTTCAAAGAGAAGTAACTTCTCTTTCACTTTTATAACATTTTGACTTACATTGTTTCAATTTTGTCAACAAAACTCTATAGAGTTTTACTTTCTTACTTTCTAGAGAAGCAGAAATGAGAAATTTAAAGGAAAATTATCTTAGCTAAATTTGGAATTTAGCTGAACCTGGAAGGCCAAGGTAGGAGAATTACGAGTTCATGGCCAGCTTGAGCAACATAGTGAGACTTTGTCTCAAACCAAAATCTTATGTCTTAGAAAGCAGAGAGGCAGTAAATACACAACACACACACATACACACACACACACACACACACACACACACACACACACACAAACTGCCACACCCTTCTTTGACTTCCTTTGATTTAATTCCAGCATTAGCATGAAGCAGAGGATAGTACCAGATTCACAAACTACACCTTGGCCAATAAACTACAATAAACTATTATGAAAAGAGAAGGTATAAAACTCTTCTGTTGTGTCTGTTTAAATCTAAAATTAAAAACCATAAATAAGGAAAATGCATTACTCTTTGACATATTAGCCTGCATCCCACTGTAGTATTAGAGTGAGTCATAGATAGATTTAAAAAAAAAAAGTCAAGCTATGTGACTGAACTTCTAGTGAAGAATACCATCATTAATAAATTTTATGCTCAGATTAGAAAATTTGAGGATGACAGGGGTTCAATGATAATTATGATTAGAAATACAATAATTTGTTTGCTACTGAATGATATAAAAATGGTGCAAACATATGCCATCATCACGTGAGGGCTGTTGATATTTTGATGTGTATGCATCTGGACAGAAGTTCACCAGAGACCTCAGTTCTTTCATTGAAGCACCCAATCAGCAGAACAATGACCTTAGGAACTTATTACTTTGTAAAGAAGCATCTCATCCTTCAAAAGGAGTGCTACAGTTGTGAATATGTGGGAAAGCCTGCTTTTAGAAAGAGAATCCAGTAAGAGTGATCTAGGGATGCTTTGTCACCCTGGAACAGAGGAAGGAGCTAAAGAAATGAGCTGGTGATGGGGACATGGCATTAGAACTAGAATCTCTGCAGTAAGCACCAGAAGGAAGTGGATGGTCCAAGAATGATGGGCACACACAGAAGAGCACCATAGACCTCGGTGGTGGGCAGAAAGGGTGATGTGTACACTATCACAGACTTGTGGCCCCATGAGGTACAACCATGTGCTCCAGCACACATCTGTTCTAGGGAAGGCCAGAGAAGACCATGCACTGCTAACTCTCAGCCTTTGCTAAATCAAATAATGAACCAAATCACATTCTTCATTCTGGAGAGTTTATTGGCCATGGTTAACATGGTAAATCCTCAAGCAAATATAGCAACCCATAGGTGTGAGGGAGCCTGACTTTTACTTAAAAGGAAGGAGAGTAAAAGTGCAGTATGGAACTAAAAAATGTGTCCCTAAAAAAGAAGTGTGTTCATTTATGACAAAAAAAAAAAAAAAGAGCCCTGTGTGCAAGTGCCTGCTTGTTTACATTCGCATAAGCATTTCTGAGTTGTAGTCAAACAGTTCCCACAGCTGAGTCTATTTAGATTGGCATGTCTGAAGTTCACTGGAAAAGCTAACCTCTATTATAAAATTAACTGTCTCGCCTTTGGCTATCTTGTTAGGTAGTACGGAAGCTACATGAACGAAAATTATAAGAGAGGTAAAAGTTAAGATGAATGTTCACAAAATGAAAATTATTGGTTTCCTACTTAAGAACAATGCATGTAAAAAATACTCTCAGAGAACTTAAGGGCCAAAGTTCACCCCAGACAAGCTCAGCCAGACTAACAACATCATTTTCCCCATGGCCCTCCTGCTCCAACTCCTTGCCACCCTGGTGGTGTGTAGCTGTGGCCTTAGACCTCTGGGCTGTGAGTGGCCTCAGAACTGACCCGTGCTTAGCAGGGAGCCTTTGTGCTTCTGGGCTCAAAGTGAGGAGAGTTTCCCTTTTCTAATGCTTGAAGGACAGAAAAGATTCTGATTCCTCTCAGACACAGTGTGTGACAGCCAGATCCAGAAGTCCTAGGTCATCTCAGTCACCCATGGGATCCTACAGCAGATCTTCACCCTCTTCCAAACAGAGTGCTTCTCTGTGGCCTGGAAAGGGGCTCTCTTGGGTGAATTCTGAACTGGTCTCTATCAACAGTGGGAACACCTGGAGACCTGTTTGGTTGATGAAGGGGAGCAGGAATCTGCCTGGGCAGCTGAGCGTGTGAAAGCAGCCTTACATGAATACTTCCAGGAAGTCCATCTCTGCCTGGAAGAGAAGAAAAACCGTGAGTATGCCTGGGAGACTGTCACTGTGGAAATCAGCAGAGCTTTCCCTTCAGCAGCAAAGCTGCAAGAAAGGCTGAGGATTGCATAGCTGCAAGAGAGGCTAGCTGAGGATAGAGACCTGGGGTAATCTCTAAATGATTCTTCTAGATGAATCTGACAGATCATACACATTACCCTTGGTCATTTCAAAGGGATTTTAGTTCTCTTTAGTCAGACTTTGTTAAAGGGTGACAGGCTTAATGTTTTTATTCATTTGTATTTTATCTACTATTGAAACTTACCATAGTTACACTTTTTTGGATATAGGTGTTTGCCTTTGTACTGTATAAAATTAGAAAACATGTTCATTCTTCTGCCATACTGAATATCATTTTGATATGTTGCATTCTTTTGAAAAATTGGATTTGTTTTCTAAAACTAAAATCCATGCCAGTTTCTTGAGTCAAGTTGAAAAATGGGCAGTAATATTTATTAACTCATTTTATTTACATCATATATAGAAAATGGGTACAAACTTGGCAGGTCTTGGGATAACTGCCAAGAAGCACAAACGGACAAATCACTGATAAAACTTTGTTTTACAAATAAACACACACACACACACACACACACACACACACACACAGACAGAGAGAGAGAAGTGAGGAGGCTTTAGGTACAAATGACACACAAGAGAAGAAGATAAAACTAGGTTCATTTCTAAGGCATGTGAGAGATGAAAAACTATAGAAGTCTGGCCTGCTGGTGGGAATGTGGCTCAGGATGAACAAACAGTTTGGCATTCTTGAAGACAGAAATGGGGATTCTTGATTGCATGTCCCAGAGCATGGGAACAAACATGGTTACTTACAACTAGAGGGGACAATGAGAAGAGGACCCTCCCTTGGTCCTCCTGTAGATAATCAAGGTTTAGAGGAGGTCCAAGAAGGGCGGTCAGCAGAGGGCACTTAGGTGGGGCCAGTGGCTAGAAGAGTCAGGGAGTGTGTGAGAGAGGGCATGGTGGGATCATGGTGGTGTTCTCAGGGAAGGTGAGAGACAGTTGTCCCGGTTCTTCTGGAAACAGATGCCATCGAGGACACCAGCAGAATCTGGTCTAGCGGGGTTCACCGAGTGGAAGCTGTAAGAGTAGATGGAAGAGAGAGCAGGAAGGGAAGTAGGCACTGAGTGCTATTCAAGGAAGCTTGTTAAGAAGAGACTGGAATGAGGGAAGCCTGGAGAAGAATGGGTTATTGCCTCCGGAAGGTTCTTTTCCTGCCCTTGTGTTATGTTTTCCGAGAACAAATACTGGCTGTGTTAGCACAAAACACATGAACATTTAAAACAACTTATTTAAATACTTGTTTAAGAAGTATATGTTGAGGAATACTTAACTAGGCAAAGATATGTCTCGTTTGGATTATACTGCATTTGTTTAACAACATAAAGGTGTGTTGCTTTGCCTGCCTAAGGCATCTGATTGGTCTAATAAAAATCTTTAAGGCCAGTAGCTAGGCAGAAGAGGGATAGGTGGGGCTGGCGGGCAAAGAGAATGAGGAGGAGGAAGGGTTTGAGACAGAGAATGAGGAAAGAGTGATAATTAGGAAATAAGAGAGGGAGACGCCCAGGGACAAGGAGCCACCATCCAGCCAGACACGGAGTAGGATATACAGAATATACAGGATATACAGTAAAAAGCCTCAAGGCAAACATAGATAAAGAGAAACGGGTTAAATTAAGTACTAAGAGCTAGTGGGATAAGCACAAGACTTGATGTGCAGTCAGTGGGGAGCTCTAGTTTGCCACGCCCTGTACCACCTGGCTAATCGTAAGATATATCAAGGAATGAGATACAAAGTCAAAATACATGAAAGCACATGCTATATAATAGCAACCATTGATGAGAAATAACTTGATAACCTTATAAATTCAAGCTTAAAGCAACTACTAACAGAAATTCCAGCGCCCCAGAGGCTGGAACAGGTAGACTGACTAGGTTTCGAGGCCATCCAGGACACATAGGATAGGATGACCTATTTTCAAAAATCTCAAATCAAAGCTCCAGAAATCCACAGTTATGAAGTTTAGGAATAATTCAATTTACACCTTCAGATTTTGCAGCAAACCTCCACTCCGTGGGGTTCATACATGTGCTCTGGGGTAACTCACCTCACTCATGTGGACCTGGGTTTCTCAAATGTAAACTGGTCTGGGATATGTACATCGGACTGTTATATGAAACCAACACACGCGTTCTTAGGACCGCAGCAGTGAGTGTCCTGTCTACTGAGCTCTTCGGAGTTACCTCAGAACAGTGCTTATTGATGGAGCATTGCAGTCTGTTCCACAAGAGAAATTCCGTGATCCTCTGGAACAAGTCCTAGAAAAGATGGAGCAGGGTTCCTCTGTCACAGAAGCAGCTGTGGCCGGGATGGCAGGGCCACAGTTCCTCCCCTCACTCCTCCAGCAGCATAGAACCCATCCCCCTGCCTCCACTCTGCTCTTTCCTGCAGGTGTTTCTGGCTTCCCCTTTGTGGCTTTAACTTCCTGTCTCTATGAAGACTGAAAAACAAAAGTTTTACAAAACTGCTCTAAGAAGGCGCGAATTTGTGTCTCGAGGAATGTTTTGGAGGTGGGGGGAATATCCAGAGTGACGTGAAGGATTTGAAAGTGAAAGGAAATCCTGGAGTTGGCAGGGTTCGCTAAGCGGTGTGTAGGAGCGCCCCCTGCTGGCCATTCGTCACTAACCGAACCCACAAGAGCCCGTGCCTCTTGAGAGTGTTCACCTCAAAAACTGACCCAGTGCTACAACATCACTGTTCTCTGAGACTATATTGTTAAAGAACAGAGCAAGTCTCCAGCTTCAGGCAGCAGTGAGCATCTGCACTGCCTGCTGTGAAGTTACCTCCGGACAGCACCCCTGCTGTGGGACAGACCCCCGGTGAAACTTAAAGACTTAACATGATGCTGCAGTGGTAAACTATGGGGAAGTCTCGTGTCTGATAGAATGTTAAATTTAAGAGAGCAAACGCAGATCCACAGTTCATTCCAAACATTGCAGCACGCCTAACTTTCCCATGAGTATGAGAATACACCTCTCACGGCTCTGGGATGTCATCTGGTGCGACATGTGCCAGCTCTGTGCATGCTGCCTCTTGTCTCTGTGAGTTCATACCCTGTTGATTTGGAAGGCCTGGTTTCTTTAGTGTCCTCTGTCCCCTCTGGCTCTTACATTCTTTCTATCGCTTCTTCCAAGAGGTTCCCTGAGTCCTGAGGGGGGAGGATTGGATGCTGAAATTCCAGAGAGTTGAGTGTTTCAAGGTCTCCCTTTGGTTTTACTCTCGGTCCCTGAGCTAGATAGTCTTAGGTTGTCAGCCAAGCACGCTGGGTATGGGTTCCATCTTATGAAGAGGGCCAAAATAGATATTGGTTAATTATTCCCACAAGCTCTGTGCCATTACCTTTTTCCTTTGCCATCATACATAATACTTTCCAATACCAACGATGCCAGCATGTATGGGTGAAGGTTCTCTGTAGACACCAGCATGACTTCTTGTTCAGTGAGTTGTATGTTATTTTTAGCAATAGGCCTTGCCTTGAGTTTGAGAAGAGCAACCTATAGTTGGGTTAATAGCCTGGGTTGTTTGGGGGTTCCCATGGGACTTCTTTGACCAACAACTCAGTAGATATAACCCATTCCCAATACTGGAAGCATCATTTGGTGACAAGAGATGACCACCTGGGACCCTGTCTCCCCCAGTATTTGGAGATGTCATTTAGATTACCTTCATGTATGTATATACTTTAGGAAGCTTCTACTATGTTAAGATTCCTATACATCAAATGGCCTTAATTTTAGCAGTCTTCTCCCTGTATCCCCTACCTCATTCTCCCTTCCTTCCCCCTTGCCTATTTGATCCTCCCATTCCAGCCCCACCCTATTCATCCATAACTATCTGTTCTCATTCCCATTCCTGGGGAGCTCCATGTGTTCCTCAAATTCGTTA
Organism: Cricetiscus sungorus; assembly: GCA_030556225.1. Taxonomy (NCBI): domain Eukaryota; kingdom Metazoa; phylum Chordata; class Mammalia; order Rodentia; family Cricetidae; genus Cricetiscus; species Cricetiscus sungorus. The sequence goes on along the minus strand of JANBXA010000734.1, from coordinate 90,204,182 downwards.
CTTTATACTTGTCATCTGTGGTTATACGAATTGTAATAGCTTGGTTATCATTGTTTAACAGCTAATGTCCACATATAAGGAAACATTTGTCTTTCTGGGTCTGAGTTACCTCACTCAGATGATTATTTTTTTTCTCGTTCTACTGATATACATGCAAGTTTTATAATTTGTTTAATGGTTGAGTAATATTCCATTGTATAAGTGTATCACAAAGTTGACATACCTTGTTTTGTATTTTTTTAAGTCCACTCAGTGCTGCTATCAGTACAGAGACATGGCTTCCTACTGCCCTTCAGTTATGGTCCTAGTAATTGCTTTCTTCCAGCTGCACTGGCGTCCTTTGTGGTTGATGGGACTCAGCTAGTGAGGCTGTGTGATATTTCTCCTCCTTTGCATCTCTCCCAGTTTCCTCTTTCTGGTTACCATGAGACTTAGGTAAGGCATCTACCAAGATTTCCTGCTTTTGCATTATGCCCCAAGTTATGCTCTTGATGTCATATTTATTTCTGTTCATACTGTGTGCTGTGTGTCAAGTGACTAATGATTATAGCTATAGTTGTTTTTACTAGACTTCTCTTTTTAACATTTTGAACTAGAGTTCAACTTGTGGTATCACGGAATCTTAACTTTAGATATGTATTTACTGTTGCACTGATTGGTAAGTTTTCAATGTTTATATGTTCTTGCGTTTACTTGAAAAGCACTGGTTAGTATTTTCTCTTAGGCTGTTCCCTTAGTGAGGAATTCCAGCAGCATTTGCTTGCTTGGAATACCATTCATTATCTCTGTTACTTCTGAAGGACGACTTAGCCAGGTATTGAATTCTTATCTTGCTTGTTCTTTCTTTTGAAACCTCAAGTGTGTCTCCCCATTCTTTCCTGGAATTGAAGTTTTGTTGAGAAGTACACTAGTAGCTTGTGGCACTTGCCTTATGTGAGGTCAGTGTTTACTCTCAAGGAAACAATTGCTTCAAGATTCTCTTTCTGTCTTTGTCTTGTTGACAGTTTAAGTATGTGTCCCAGAGCCATGTTTTACCTAAGCTTTGATGACTTTGCCATTGTTCCAAGCATCACAGGGTATGCTTACACAAACCTAGATGTTATAACCCACTACACTGAGGATACATGAAGTGGCCTCTCACTCCTGGCTACAAACCAGGACATAATAGGACACTGAAGACTGTAGGAAATAGTAATATAATGGTAGATACTTAGACCAATGCACTTAAACATACTTCAAATATAAAATTACAGTGTATAGAAGTATAAAATGTCAACTAGTCCAATGTGCAAGGTGCTTCCCATGAACGAGACATGTGGTAACACAAGGTGCTCTGAGACAGTGAAGCTGAGTGGATGCTGAGATCTAGGAAGCCTCTGTGTGCTTCTGAAAACTTTATAACACTGGAGATGTAAGCTACACTAAATCTGCTTTTTAATATTTTATTGCTTTAAAAATGAAGCAGCTTCCTTGGGTTGGAATTTTCCTTCCAGTACGTCCAGGAATCTACAAGGATGACCCCAACTAAGAATCTAAGCAATAGTGGAGAGACAACCTTAAATGTCCTTCCCCTATAATGAGATTGATGACTACCTTAAATGCCATCCTAGAGGCTTCATCCAGTAACTGATGGAAGCAGAAGCAGAGATTCACAGCCAAGCACTGAACCAAATTCCTGGAATCCAGTTGTAGAGAATATTGAAAACAAAGTACTGTAACTTCACTCACTTCCCGCTGGTACTAGAAATGAGGGATGTCACCTTTCAAAGCTATTGATGAGTTGAAAGCATGTGCCAGATGAGTACCAGTTAAAACACTGCAGCCTCTCTGAGCTTACTGACATCTGGGTTTCGTTCTCAAATAAAGACTTCCTAAAACAAATTTTGATTAATTTGCAATAATCTAGAATTTTTTTTCCTCCACTCTTAGTGTAGAACACACTTTTCAAAGTCTCCTCCACATTTTATGTTATCACATCCTTGTACACATACTAATGACAAGTGTGCCAAGAAACTAACTGCCAGCTGCAAGTTTGGGCCTTCCAGGACCATCTCCTGGGGCATGGCATCAAGGTTTAACATCATAAAATGTCCTCAAATACATCCATGGTGTTACTCTTATCGGTTTTCTATGTGACTATTGTGAATGGGGACATTTAACAAAAACTAAAAGTAACAATTGTCCCCTAGAGTAAAAAGATGAATACTGAAAACACAAATTTCAGATTCATATTTATATTGTACTTGTGTACATTTGTAACTATCCAAGTTGCCTACCATTTATTTGTTTTGTTCTTTGTTCTTAGATGGCCAGGACACCCAAAACACCCTTTCATTAATTGCTAATTGCCCACAGTCAGTCTATGCTGCTGGAAGTCATTGGAGACTAATATTCTTTTCAAAGCCAGAACTTCCCTCTCTGTCCAGTAGATGGTAGTATGACATCAGGCTAACATATCTGATTCACTGTCAAAGGAAGACTAAAACCAAGGATCTGGAAGACAGAAAGAATGTCACCTGAAATCATTATTGTCCCACTGTCCTGTGGATCCAGTTTGACACTGGATTTATATCACCAAAGACAGTTCGATGCCTGCACAGTTGGAAAGTGTTGTGTTGTAAAATGATGTAATCCCTGATGCTTAACCTCTGCACTCACACCCAATAGGCCTCATGGCCCTCTTGGGTAAACCTGAGGCAACTTAAAAGAATAGCAAATATGATGCTCAAATACAGATTTTAGTAATTATCCTCATTGTAAATGCATTTTTTGCTACATTTTAAGTCTGTCTTGAAGATGCCAGAGTTAGCATGACTTACCACAGAAGCAGGGTTACCACTTTTCTGTGCTTTAAGTGCAGGGTGAGGCTATCTTCAGAGGGAGTTTACAAGCAGTACATGAATATCAGGCTCACAGACTTTTAGTTATATGTTGGATCTTAAAATAAAAATGGCTTAAACTTGATTGGCATCTCATTGACTGCTAGCTTGCAATTGGAATAGGGACACTGATCCACAAGAGTGCATCTAAATTGTTCTCTAGAACAGCTAAGTCAGTATCTTTGTGTCTACTGAAATTGACATCAATCTGTAGTCACTGATTTCTCAGACCTTCTCACTCTGGTTATGTGAACATAAACTTACGTGCATGGCCACCCCTTCCTGTCACGTGCTGTACTGTCTACAGAGCAAACTGTCCTGGTGAGAACTGGTGGTGAATAATGAAAGCAAAACTCTTTAAAGACATTAAGATATTAAAGGTGTTTATCACTTAAAAGTCTGTAAGCTAAGAACAGAGAGTAAGGCGGTATTCATACTGAAAGCTATGCAGGTAAAGCACAGATCTGGGTCACTCAGAGACAAATACAAATGATAAAAATAACTCAGACAAATATTTACCCCTCACCAACACACACACACACACACACACACACACACACACACACACACAAACAATTCTTGCCTGGCTTAAAGCACGTATCTCATAATTATTCTGCATAAAGAGAAGCCTAAATTTAAGGAAGGATAAAACTAACAGGCAAAGACAGAGGAAAAGGGTACAAAAAGGAAAGTAAATTGGAGATATCTATATCAATGAGATACCAATAATAATAACAGTATTAATATTGATGAAAATCCACTGAAATGCCCTTCTAAGAGAAAGTGAACCAGATAAACAAACAAATAGTATCCATAACTCAATTATAAAGTGCATAGAATGACAATTTAGATCATATAAACAGTAGGGGGTGAGGAGATGGCTTAGTCAGTAAAGGGCTTGCCACAAAGAATAAGAGCAAGAGTTTGTACCCCAGCACACACATGAAAAGTTGGGTACTCTGGTGCATGCCTACAGTCTCAGCACCAGGACTGCAAAGCAGGAAATCCCCCAACTTCCCGAGCTTGGTGCTCACCTGGCAGTGCAAGGTTCGGGGAGAGACTATCAAAAAATAAGAGGATCCCAACACCCACATGGCCACTCACAACCATCTGGAACTCCATTTCCAGGGGTTGTTCTCTGGTCTCTGTGAGCAACAGACACACACGTATCACACATACATACATAAATAGAGGCGAAACACTCATACACATAAAGCAAATGCAAAAAAAAAAAAAAAAAAAAAAAAACCCAAAACCTTTAATTGGATGATTCTGCCTGTGTGGTGTATTTCTGGATGCCTACGTTGTTCCAGTTGTCTGCATGTCTGCTTTTCTGTTGCTGCCACAAGGTGGGTTAGTGTCCGTGGCATAACCTAAAATCAGGTACCGTGATGTCTGTAGCGTTGCATTTCCCACTTACAATTGCTTCAGTTATTTCATCTTTTGTGCTCACATGGGATATTAGTGCTGTCTTCAAGTTCTCTGAAGAAAGCTGTGATGTTTTATCTTGATCATCAGGATGCAGAATCAGTTAAAAGCCAAACCATTGTGAGGGATTGTTTTAGATTCTGTTGGCAGTCCTGATAAAAGACAGAAGAAGGACGCTTTGATTTAACCTGATTGCCCTTTGCTTGTTGGAAAGTTCATCTACCTCACTGCGGCCACTGGTATATCTTGTCATTGGTATTAAAAGCCAGCTCCCAATTTGACCCAAAGACAGCAGCTCTCCAGGATTTCTTCAGCCATTATGTCAGATTGGGACATCCAGCCCCATAGACTGGGAACCTATCAAGTTCTTTGCCTCTCCAGTGTGAGACAAGCATACCCTGACTGTACCATCTAAGTCAATCTGATGATGTGTAATCACATATTCAGTGTATTGGTCTTGTTTCTCTGGAGAATTCTGAGAAAAGTTGAAGTAAGGAGGTCAAGCAGTCCTCCGTCCCTAATCTGGCCCCCATATCTCATTTATTCCATGATATTCTAAACATTTCAAGTAGGAGCTGAAGAAAGGACATCTGCAATCAAAGTAATTGTGATTATACCTGAATCCATTCTTAGGTCTAAAAGATCTTAATATCCACTCCTTTAAAAAATTATTTTATTCCGTGTGTGTGTGTGTGTGTGTGTGTGTGTGTGTGTGTGTGTGTTGAGTCTGAGAAAAGCTTACTGAAGTTGCTCCTCTCCTTCTACTATGTGGGTTTCAGGAATTGAACTCAGGTCATCACGATAGGCGACAAGTACCTTTACCCAGCTCATCACACATATTCATTCTTTTGACTCTCAAAATGATCCTTGACTATCAGTGAAGTGTTTTTATCATAGCTACTCTAGTGTAACTAATACCCTTTGAGCTCCTGCTGCCTGCTATATCTGGCTTTATGTGCCATGTTGTGAAGCCCAGGTTAACCTGGGGCTTGCTAGGCAGCCCTGCCTGCCTTACCTGACTCAGCCTACCAGTGCTGGTATAACAAGCCTACTCGTGCCTCTGTATTGCCAGCCATCTGAGTTTAAGTATAGACTGCTTGACTGGAAAAGAACAATCTCTCAACAAATTATACGGGACGACCAGGCTAGCTATTTGCATGTAAAATAACAAAGGTGGATTCCCACCCCCACAGCTTTGAAAAATAACCAAAATGGGCCAAAGACCTAAAGGTAAGAGCTAAATTTATAAAAAAAAAAAAAAAAAAAAAAAGTTTTACATGAAAACTTCTTGATCTATGACATCACAAGTCTAAATAATAACAAAAAAGAGCGAGAGATAAATGGGATTGCAACATAATTAAACGCATCTTGTGCTCAAAGGTCATAATCAAGAAAATGAAAGGTCAAGTTGGAGAAAAGAAATTTGTGTAAATCATAAATCTTACACACAAGGGAATCTAGAACTTGACAGAAGGCACACTAAAACAGAGTAATAAGGGGAAGCCCAAGTTTAAAAGCAGTCAAATGGCGGACTGGGGGCACAGGTCAGTCTGTACTGTAGATTTCTCACAAGCATGAGGACCTGAGTTGTTTCATCCCCAGGACCCACATTTTAAAAAGCCTGGTGTGGTCATTTTCACTTCTAATCCCAGCTCTAGGAAGACAGAGACAGGCAGAACCCTGTCAGGCTCAGGAATCAGACAGCCTGGCCTACTTGAGAAGTTCCAGGTTAGTGACAGGCTTTATCTAAAGAGAGAAGAGGAGAGGAAGTAGAGGAAGAAGAGAAAGGAGAGGAAGGAAAAGAGGGGATGGCACCTGACAAATGGCACACATAAAACGAGGGTTTAAAGAGGGTGTGATTGGGTGTGACTGACATCACTAGGGAGATTTTCATCAAAATTAGAGTGAGCTACCACTTTACAGCCACTAAAAAAACTAGAACCAAATAGAGAGGTAACAGAAACAGGAACCCTCATACATTTCTGGTGGACTGCTGTCCTAATGACAGGGAGTCCAGACTCAAATAGCCTGGCCTCCTGGAAGAGAAAGACAATGAAACCTACAGATCAGTATAATGGGTTTTCTAACAGAATTGTTACATTTGCAAAGACCCATAGGCTCAGAAAAGGGAGTAAAATGAAGATTACGTCCATAAGCAACTATCACGTTATAACTGTTGGAAGTTTACAAGAGACAGTGGAAAGATTAACCTCTGAAAGAGAGGTTGAGGGTATGCAAGCAAGAGGTATGTTAAAGAGTTGGCAAGTGGGTGTTTTAAAAATGGGAGATGAGTACAACATAAAGGTTGGGATGATATCCAAATTTTCTTCCTTTGGTTATAAGTAGGTATTGAACATTCCTGTCAGAAACCAAAACTGGTGGTCTACATTTAATGCCTTAACACGGTAGAAAGAGGTAGAGTTACGTGTGACCAGTCTCATTAGCTGTAAATTTGAAATGACTACATAGTGCTGTGTCACAAACTGTGGTGAGAACCAATTGTTTTATTTAGATGGTTTGCTCAGAATGGTATCTGGCTGTTAGTAAGTGTTCCTTGTGCCTCAGTTCTTCTGTTGGAACTAGTAATAATTAGAACATTCTGGTTTTGTGAGCAGAAGCAAAGCCATCCCACAAGAACTGGTCAGGAACTTTGTAAGGCTAACTTCATTTCTCAGAAGAGAAAGCCATTTTCCAGATGCCTATACCAAGCTTTTTGCCAAACTTTCTGAGTCCAGATAGTGCCGTTGATCTCTGCATGGTAACAGGGCCACACCTTAGTCAGTATTTTCCTGTGTTTAAGCAGTTAAAAGTTTCCATCAGAGTAGCAAACAACCGCAAGAAAAAAAAATCCCCAATCCTGAGAAGATTACCAGACCCATTTCAGTCAGGCTGGAGGGGAATCCTTGCCCCATTCTTCAAGTCCCACTTGACAAGTTGCTTATTTGGTTTCCTTTTCACCTATTGCATCATCCTCTTATTTTTGAGCTACTCGGTCACTATGCAACCCTTGGTGATGAAATCCCTAAGTCGAGTTCTGAGTCCTAAGATTAGCGATGCAGAGAGTGTTGCTTTGGCTGTTTCTCTGTATAAGGCCAGACTCTGAGACAGGAAGCTCACAGAGAAAATGGACAATGGAGTGTGCATGCTAGCAGAGGGAAAGGGACTACTTCTTGTTTGGCTATTGCTCAGCTGCACCTTGTCCACTCAGGGAGGAAAGGAGGAAAAGAAAAAGGGGGAAGGGGGCAATAGCTTTATTATGGGAATCAGCTTTATTATGGGAATCATCATATGTGACTGTGGTAGCTGAGAGATCACACAACAAGCTATCTGCCAGCTAAAGACCCCGGATGCCAGGAACACAGCTCAGTCCAAGTTTGGAAGCCTCAGAACTAGACAAAGTGGAATGTAATTCTACCAGATGACAAAGGCTGAGGACTCCAGAGGCCAATGGAATCACATCCTGCAATTGTATTCATAGGCAGAAAAAGACAAGTGTCCAAATGCAGGGGTAAAGAGAGGAAGGGACCAGCTTGTTGTCCTTTTTGTTCTACCTGAACCAAACTGCTTGGTGCCTCCTCCAATCCTTCCCACTCAGTTCACTAACTCATCCTCTGAAAACACTTCACAAGATACCCAGAATTAGCATCTTGCCATTTAGTCATCCTGTCAGGTTGGCAATTGCAAGAACCTATACCCATCACTAAATGTGAATGTGAAAAGTAAGTGGTGTACAGACAGCTGTCTCCTTTGCCAGATGAAAAGCAAACCAAGGCTCAGGGCAAACTGGCACCTGAAGGACCAGGCTGGAGGGCCCAGCAGCCAGCAAGTGTACTGAAAAGTACCTGAGGCAGACACTGGCTCAGCAGCCCTATGTGTCTCAGCGTCCTTAACCCACTGATTGGAACATTCCAATCTTGGGAAAGAGTGCAGGCTTTGAGACTACCTGGTTATTTTTTGTATTAAGGAGAGAAGAAAGTTTGTTACCTTGCAAGGTTTGTAACCAACACCCTAACAACGACTAACAAGGAAAGATCAAGCAAAGCTTAAGCAAGGTCCTGTGACTTGGGAACCTTTAGAAATTAAAGTTCAAGCTGAGTATGATGATACACACCTTTGATGCCAACACTCTAAAGGCAGAGGCAGGCTGGATTCTGAGTGTGAGGCTAGCCTGAACTACAGAGCTAGTCATAGGGCAGCCAGGGCTGCAAGAAACCTTGCCTTGACAAAACAAAACAAAACAAAAGGTTCAAAGACTTAAGGAAATTGTTTTGATGTTCTTGGTAGCACTATGATTGGGCAAGGCAGGCAGTGTGACCTAACTATAAACAAGCAGGAGAGGATGATCTCATCAAAGCCATTGTTGAGATTCCTCTTGGGGTCATGTTTTCCTCCATGGGTGGATCAGGACACCTCTCATATGAGCATGTCCTTCTTTAAGGGAGGACATCAAAATTTCTTTGATAGTCATCACACACAGAAAAGAAAATGACTTTCTTCTGTGGCTTTTCCAAGTCATGATGGTTTGGGGCAACATATCTTGAACCCCAACAGAAGAGTTGGACAGAACACACAACAAAGTAGTCTATGAACAGCTGGATCCAGTGGTGACCAACAGGGAAATCAAAGAATGAGTCTGGGGATAGGCTTATGACAAGACATCCCTAATGTGGGAGAAAAAAATAAAGAACAGAAAGCATCTGAAGCCATCAGCATGTGGCTTCTGGCTGCATTTCCCTGCCAGGTGGGGAGTTAGATAAAGCTGTACTATCTCCACGACCAGCTGTGACTTGTGGCTACAGAAAACCCCCAGGCAGAGCACTTTCAGGCTCCCCTGAGGGAGAAGGTAGAACCGAAGAAAGGCACCATTGTGGTCCCCAGGTTTCACAGGCTCTAGGTTGCTGAGCAAAACTTTCTAGTGTGAATAGGATTTGGGGAAGCTATCACCTTTAGCATGAAGAACATTGACTTTCTTATCCTTCTTGTCACATCCCCCAACTGTTTCTCTTCAAATGCAGTCTGGAGATGCCACATGATTACTACCTTTTCTAGAAAAACATCACATTTGTTTCTCTGTGCTTCTGAAAAAGGCAGTCAAGAAAAATAATATTAAAATATATATATTAATATAATAAATTATTGCATTGTACATTATATATTGTAAATAGATATACATACATAAATACATATATACAGATAGATAGATAGATAGATAGATAGATGATAGATAGATAGATAGATAGATAGATAGATAGATAGATAGATAGAGACAAAGATTCATTTTATAAGTTTTGTGACTCTAGAGAACCACAGCTAATACAGAAGCTACAAGAACTGCTCCACCCCACCCTATCAGATGGGATGGGATGGGATGGTTAGAGTCCTCCAGGCTCCCACCTTGACTTTCTGCCTTGGCTTTCTTTCCTCATTAATGAACTACAAACCATAAACCAGATAAATGCTTCCCTTCCTCACAGCCACTTTTAATTAAGGTGTTTACCACACCAATGGAGAGGCAGACCAGGACATTGCTTTCAGCCTCACATAATTTACTGAAAGTGTTCTATCCTCTTCACTATTTGGAAAGGCTTGACAAGTCACTCTAACTCTCTGTGGAATCCCCACCCCGCCCACATCCTGGGAGATTTTGGATTGTGATTAGTCACAAAATGTATGGAAAACGTAATCCACTTCATTTTTGGCTATTTGCCAGATTCCATTCTTCATGGTGGTCTGTCAAGATCCTTTGTATGTCTGTTATTAGTTGAAAGATCTCCTCTTTAATGTCTAAGTTCACTTTTTTTTTTTTTTTGAGGCTCTGTTTTTTCTTCTTAGCCTCTCAGCCCATAGCTTGTCCATCTTGTTTATCTGTTCAAAATAATACCAATAGTTGGGTTGGTTTTTTCCTCTTGTTTTTGGAGTTTCCATTACATGTATTATGCTGCAATCTTTGTCATCTTTTTTCCCCCTAGAACCATGGGATTAACTGGTTCTTCTTTTACTGTCTCCTTGGAATTTAACTAGGTTTATCATTTGAGATGCCACCTTTTCTTGTCACTTTTTTTTTTTTTTTTTTTTTTTTGCCACATTTCATGAGTTTGGTAAGCTGTTTCCATTTGTGCCTCAAATTAGTTTTTGACTTTCCTTTTTAATGTCTTTGTTGACTCATTGACTGTACAGGAGGCTGCCCTTCAATTTCCACATATTTCCTTGGGTCCCTCCTGCTATTAACGTCTATTTTTCATACCAATTAGAAGTGATGCTTTATATTGCAATTTCAGTCTGATTAAGACTATTAAGACTCACTTTGTGGCCTAAAATATACTCTTCCCAGAAGACATTCTATGTCCTTTGTTTATTCTTCTGTTGTGAAATGAAATGTTCTGAGAAAAATGAATGTTAACTCGGTTCATCCTGAAATGGTAGCTCATATCCAACATATTTTATTATTTATCTGATTTACCTTTATGTATAATTATATTTTAAATTTTTAATTATTATTTTAACCATTGTAGATAACATTAATTTTCTTCCTCACTATTGTTTTCTTTAACCTAGTGTCCAAAATGCTGTAAACCTGTCTACTATTATTAGTATACACACCATTTTCCCTTCAGATCTACTACTATATCTTCTACTACTCTGATGTTTGGTGCATATATATTTACAGTCATCACACACTTTTGATGAATTTGTCCCTTTAACACTGTGTAATAATCTTCCATGTCCTCAGTAGAGATTTGTGTTTAAAACCCAGTTGTTTTCTTATGTGGTATGGCTACCTGCGTTCTCTTTTGGTTCCCATTGCTCTCAGTGCATTTCTTTTTAAAGTGAATATTGGTAGATGAGGGCTTTCTCTTTGTTCTTTTCTTCCTCTTATCACTATTTTTCAGTGATGTACTTTAATGCTGCCTTTCATTCTTTGTCTTTACATTTTATGTAGGTAATACAGATTTTTCTCTGTAGTAAGCATGTGAATTATATAAAACAATACCTTTGCTATGATTTCTTATTTTATTTCTTTTAAAAATGCATGTATGTGTGTATGTATGATTTGGGAACATACCTACATCACAGCCTACATGTGAAGATCAGAGGAGAACTTGCAAGGGTCAGTTCTCTCTCCCATCATGTAGGTCCTGGGTATGAAACTCAATCGGCATCTTTATCCACTGAGTCATCTTACTGCTTTGGTTATTTGATTTTTGTTTTGTTTAGACATTTGTACCACCTTGCCAAGGATAACCTTGAACCCTTAAGCTCAATCGATCCTCCTACATCTACTTTGCAAATGCTATTATTGGAGGCATGTACCACCACAGCCAGTATAAAATGCAGTTGCAACAATCTGCTTTAACCTTGGGATAGCTTAATTCAGTCATATGTAAAAACTTGGTACATTTACTTTCACTGTGTTTTATTTAGTGTTATTTAATTATGGAGCCTGTCCTGGAACTCACTCTGTAGACCAGGTTGGCCTGGAACTCACAGAGATCTGCCTACCTCTTCCTCCCGACTTCTGGTATTGAAGGCGTGTGCCACCAATGCCCCACACTTAATTTATTTTTTATTAATAAATTTTATTTAAATTAGAAACAATCTTATTTTACATATTAGTCCCAGTTTCCTCTCCCTCCCATCCCCCCTACCAACCCCCATTCCCCATTCCATCTCCTGTCTACTCCCCAGGGAGGGTGAGGCCTTCCATGAGGAATCATCAAATCTGTCAAGTCATTTGGAGTAGGGCTTAGGCCCTACCCCATGTCTCTAGGCTAAGGGAGTATCCCTCCATGGGAAATGGACTTCAGAAGTCTGTTGGTGCCCTAGGTTCCACTGTCAGATGCCCCATAGACTGCCCAGGCCTTCTAATAAACACTCACATTCAGGGGGCCTGGGTTTGACCCTATTTTTAATTTATGTGTATGAGCATTTTGCCTGTGACCTATGTGGATGAGGTACCTGTGGGGCCAGGAGAAGGTGTCAGATGCCCTGGAACTAGAGTTGGAGACAGTTGGGAGTTGTCTTTCAGTTCTGAGTACTGAACCTGGGTCCTCTAGAAAAGCAGCCAGTGCTCTTAACTGCTTAGCTTTTCTAACCCCATGATACTGCTTTTATATATGTTTTCACTAATAGATTTTTGTACTGATAGTTTCATTTTGAACACTTTCATTTTACTCTTTATACAGTAGCTATAAGTAATACACATTACCCTTGGAGTATCCTAAATTTGACTCCATGCTGTTCCTTAGAGAGTTTTATTCTCTCTAGTCCTGCTATATCCAAACCAATACAGCTACTCAATTTTGGACATTGAACCTCGACTGTCTACTAAATCAAGCAGTTTTCTTTGTAAAAATTAACCTGCCTCTGATATTTTATAGTAACAAAATATAGTAACAAAATTTTGTCCATACATGGACAAAATATGCTCTCAAATATTTACCATGAGAACTTTTCATAGATGCCACCCAAATGAAAACAAACATGCCACCTCTACCACTGCCTCTCTATCTGTGGTGCCAGCTGACTGTGAGGTCCCCAAGTGCCACTTTGTGAGGGAGATCAGAGGCCACTGCATGTAGCAAGGAAGAGGCAACTCTCTAAGAGCTTTCAAGTCTCTTGCTAAATGAAATAGGGCAACTACATTTAATGACTTCAGAAACTTCTTGCATTGGTGTTTATGTCATGTATATCCCAGGCTAATGAAAAATGCTTGGGGGCTATGGGGTTTAGGAAATAAGAGGAAAGGAGGAAGGAATGAAGAAAAGAAGAAAGAGAAAGGGAAAGAGAGCTAGATTAAGGCTTAAGGAATCACTCACTGATGTCACTAGACGTGTACAAATGCAATAGTAGAGAGATGGCTTTGGTTTTAAAAAAGAAATCGTTGTTTTAGAAACCCATTCAGAGAGCAGTTTTTCTAATATTGTAAAACAGCTGCAGTTCTGCTAAGAGCTAGCATGCAAAAGCCAAAAGGCTAAAAGAGAATGCAACCCATAGGAGGGGCAGAATAAACTCAAAAGCTAAGGCTTGTTGGTTTCATTTGGCTGTAAGCTGGTCTATTTAAGAAGATTACATATTCAACAGTGAAAAGTTTGAAAACTGCACAATGAAAAAACTAGGGGAAAGCCCATCTATTTACAAACCAAACAAAAGACTATTAAGAAGAATGTTAGCGTGGCCCCTCTTGTTCATTTTCCTCCCTGTATCGTTGTATGGCCGCATTGTGGGTACTTCTTATGCCCCGATTTGCAGTATAACTGGGTGTTTAGTGCTCTACTGATATATTCACAATATCTGTACATATTTATGGTGTAGACAGTGAAAATCATATTGTATACAATGCATAATAATTAAAACAAGATAAGCAGAATCCCATCTATGTTAGCACTCTCTAATTTCAATGTACACTTGAGAGAATGAACTTGCAAAGAGGGAAGTTTTATTTCTGCTGCCTAGGCCCATTACTGGTTGGTTCTGATGCTTTGAGGCTGTGATGCAGCCCATCAAGACCCGAGGAAGTGTCTTGGAAAACCTCACCACATGGATAAAATGCAAACGAGGAACAGGCAGTCAACCTCCCCCCCACCACAATGATCTAATGACTCCAAAAAACTCTACCAACGGGTCCTCCATGGAGACTACAACTTTGGGAGAACATTTAACATCAAAATTATCATACCACCTCTTGGACGTGTATAATGCCTTCATGTTAGGACTCTCTTCTAGCTCTTTATAAAATATAGAATAAGTCGCTCTGCTGCAACTATAGGACACTAGACTCTTGTATAATTCTGCTATCTAAAGATACATGTGTGTTTGTGATAGAAAATGTATAAAGGGGAATATGAAAAAAATCAAAATCTAACAGTACATCTAAATTACCCCAAATAAAGTGCATCAAATTTTACTGCAAATAAAGTGCATCAAATTATGAAGATGCCTATGACCCTGCCTCAAGATATCCTATCATGGAGAAAGTCCTATGTTCAAATAGGTCTATGGCTATAAAGGGAAGAGGAAAAGATGTTTTCTTTCATCCTTTTTTACATTATGCCTTCATAACTTTTATTGATAATTGATTGGATGTACTTGCCAAAAAAACTATCATATTTTAACCTTTTACTTAATTTATAAAATAAGTAAGACTATATCCATTAGTATATACATTGTTCTTTTCACTAAATATGTTTGTGATATAATCCCATATGACTAATTGCCCATTCAGATGGCTCTATAGTATTCCATTTCATTTGTAATATAGTATTACTTACTTAGTTTCCAAAGATGAACATTTATTTTTTAACTAAAGAAATTCTGTAATGAGAATTTACCATAATTGTACAAGTGTGACATGTAACCCCCCCCCCCACACACACACACACTTACTTCTGCAAAGACAGCCATGGGTAAATTCCTAACGATGATATGGCATATTAAAAGAACAATTCCATTTCTTAAAATTGTTCAATTAAAATACCAATTTCTACATGGTTTCCTCTGATGATCTTAAGTTGGCACTTATTTATTTGTTTGAAACAAAGTCTCCCCATGTAGCCTTGTCTGGTCTTAGTTATCCTTATGATGAAACACCATGACTAAAGCAAGTTGGGGATGGGGAGGAAAGGGTTTATTCCGCTTAAGCTTCCACATCACAGTTCATCATCAAAGGATGTCAGGACAGGAACTCAAGAAAGGTAGGAACCTGGAGCCAGGAGCTAATGCAAAGGTCATCAAAGAGTGCTGCCCACTGCCTTGCTCCTCATGGCTTGCTCACCCTTCTTTCTTATAGAACTTTAGACCTCCAGTCCAGGAATAGCAACACCCACAATGGGCTGGGCCCTCCACACATCAACCATTAATTAAGAAAATACCCTACAGCTGGATCTTATGGTGGTATTTTTTCAGTTGAGGCTCCTATCTCTCATATAACTCTAGCTTGTGTCAAGTTCACATAAAGTTAGTCAGCACAGCTGGCCTCGGACTCACTATGTATCCCAGACTGGTCTTGATCTTGTAATCCTCCTGTCTTGACCTCTCAGGTGCTGAGACTATAGGCCTGTGCATTATCAGTATTTTCCTTTATGCCTTGCGAGTGGCATATTGAGCAATTGATCACCATTGTTCCAATGTCATTTTTCATATTCCTTGTTTCCCCACCCCCTGGAATTTGGTCATTGACCTTCCACTTCAAATGCTTATATGTTGTCGGTTTGCAGATGCTGATAATTTTCAAAACATTCAAGGTTTTTCTCCAGTGGAAATTTCTCCCAAAGAAATCATCTTTGGGACTGTATCCAAGTCAATCAAACTTTTTTTTTTTTTAATTTTATTTCTGCTTACTTCATTTCTAGAGCTTCTCATTCTGGTTCATGGCATTCTAAAAATTCCTTCATAGGCCGAGCTCTTCAATGAGAGCACCGCAACTGTGATCCGTGTTGTGTATGATTCTGGAATAGTTTCTTTATTCTTGAGACACTGTGCTGCTGATAACTCTGTATTTGGCCCTATCTCTGTACTCTTCCTGCTGTGACAGCTCACTCTCCACCCTCCTCTTTAGAAAAGGCCCAGGCTGGTTTTTCTCAATCCCCGGAGCTCCCCCTTCTGTTGCTTTGAGGAAGCGCTGGGCAACGAGGCCACCCCCCTCAGTTGCCCACGCCATAGACTTTCTTTCCCTGATCTTATTTGCTTCTACGCTGCTCCAATTTGAACCCACTTTGAGCAGTTTTCCAGGATTTGGGGTCCTTTCCCAAAGGGGAGCTATGGCTTGTTGATACGAAGTTTCTCTTATAGTACACTATTGTATGCCCCCTTGGAGCTCACAGAGACCCTCTCCCACCACCCCACTGTGTCAATGGCAAGAAGCCATTCCATCCAGAATGAATTACTATGCTGCTTGAATTTTCCGTTGACACCTTGGTTATTTGAGAGTTCTTTTGTCTTCAGGTCTGTCTGCTCTCCTATGTTCTCTTCTGGGTATTTCTCTTCCTTTGCTTCATCAATTAGTGAAACTTCACAAAGTTTTAGAAATGCTTACAGTTTGCATATATTTTAACCTAATATACAGTTTATGAAATCAGCAGGGGCTTAAATGAAATGAATATTAGAAGATGTTAAAACAAGAAAAAAATGACATAGGAAAACTGAAAGGGAGAACTGAAAGTGGGAATTTCCTCTGAAGCAGAGAGGACCATCCCTTATAAATAGCTCAGGCCATGGAGAAAGAGCATTCTCACTTGCAGCCTTTGGCAGCCTCTGCCTCCTCTGGCAGGTAGTAGCCAGCACCAGCCCAGCTTCCATCATGACCAACAGGTGGATCCTCCAAGCTGCATTTCTGCTGTTTCTCCCCTCAGCTCTGTCCATCAACTACAAGGAACTTGAGCACAAACAAAGGAGCACCAATTCAGTTTGTCAGGAGCTCCTGAAACAGCTGCATGGACGGCTCTGCCTCAGCTACAGAATAGACTTCAAGATCCCTATGGAGGTGAAGCACCCAGGACAGATGGAGAAGAGGGATTCTGCCTTAGTCATCCAAGAGATGCTCCAGAATATCTTTGTTATCTTCAGAAAAAGCAATTTCTCCAGCACTGGGTGGAATAAGACCATTGTTGAAAGCTTCTTGGATAAACTTCATGAGCAGATAAGCTTTCTGAATGAAACTCTAATGGAAATCCCGGAGAATGAAAGTTTGACTACAAGGAGCTCAACCATTCGACGCTTGAAGAGCTATTACTGGAGGATGCAGAGGTACCTTGGAAACAAGGGGTACAGCATCTGTGCCTGGGTGGTGACCCGAGCAGAAGTTGTAAGGAACTTTCTCTTCATTGAAAGGCTTACTAGTATCTTTCAGAACTGAAGACCTGTCAGCTGATGCCTCTGAGACTGGACAATGGTTGCAGGCAATCTTTAAGCATCAGAGGCTTGTTCTGTGACTGGCAGTGAGTGGACTGCATCTGAAAGGTCAAAGGGGGCCTTGAACATTTTATTAATTTATAACTTAAATTATTTTCTACTCTTTATTTAAATCATTTGATCTAGGAAAATAAAAATATTTATGACACAAAAGTCAATGTTGCAATATAATTTCCGCTGACTTATATAGCCATCTATGTTAATAATTGCTGGACATCTTTTACAAAGTGTTCTTTGTAAAGCACTGCTAGAAACTAATGTAGCTTCTGACTCCTGTCTTTGAGGAATTTAAAATCAAAGGAGTTACACATGTGTTACACAAGGTAAGAGATAATGTGGAGCCTAAAGCTTCTGGGGAAATATTGCAGCATTGCTTGCTGTAGAATTGAAAAAGACAGTGGCAAGCAGGTGGTTCTAGAGCTGGAACCACAGTGTCCTATGCTTCTACTCTATTCTTGGGGCTCTATGTTTATAAAGTTAGAGCCTGGCTGGCCACCGGGGTAGCCAGAGGAATGTATTAGCTGATGTATTTACCCAAAACACTTTGCTATCGTAGGGATGATCTGCTCTAGCAGGTTATAAAATGTTTGTGTGTCTCCAAGTCTATGACTGATTAGCCCCTAGCACCCTTTGATATTTACCTTGCTCCTCATGATCCTTCAGGGAAGCAGGGGTATCTCTTTCTGGAGAAGGTGCCAAAGACAGAAAAGACCCTTCTTGACCCTAAAAACCTTGTCTTCCATTTACCTTTCAGAATCATCTGTTCCTGGCCCCTCAGCTTTGCTCATACAGAATTCTGCATTTGTCTTTCTGGTGTTCTTTTGCTCTGCAATCTAAAGTGGCATGCTCCAAGGGACAAATCCAAGATGGATAGATCAAATCAAGTCTGGTCTCTAAGTGATAAAAAGAGAAAGTATATGAGAAAGGAGCATTCAGGGGAGACAGAGGACACCAACTACTCAACTGTCCTGAGAAAAATCAAAAATTTAAGGAATTCCTGTGATACCTGGCCAAGCATATGCCAACTAGCTAGGGTTTTGCCATGTATCCAGCCCTTGAGAACTTGGGGTTTTAATCACTCAGTACCACACACAGCAGTTATGTCTTGAGAGGCCCTGATGAAATGAGTACTGTGTAGAGCACCTACGGACACAATCGGTTTGATCCTTTTTTCCCATATGCCCTTGGGTAGAAATAATTATGTTACTTCATGTTCCAGGCCAGGCAGTAAACTAAGTCTCCAAAAAGTCTGCTCCAAGTTCTTATTGAGAACAAGTGGAATGGTTTTTCCATAGGCAGTGCAGTATGAAGAATCATGGAAGTTATTACCGGATTGAGGCATTTTCTCTGAGAGCATTACAAAACTCCAAGAGTTTTGTCTAAAGGACTGAGCGTTCAACAGAAGAACTGTCCAGGAACAGGCTAGGCTACTACTGTGTTGACAGCACAGGGCTCTCCCTTTTGACTCAAAGTGCGAAACCAAACAGGATCATCACAGTGAGCCTGCACACATGGGCCCCAACCACTGAAGTGCCCCGAGAACACAGTTCTTACTTCCTTCAATGTCCTGCCCCAACCCTCCCAGAAGCTCTTCTTTAGCAAGACTCCCTTCTGCCTGGGAGTCAAGCACAGACTCGGTATATAGAAATGCATAGGCTAAGCAGGGTCTAGAGCAGCCGAGAGAATGATGCAAACAGTTCAGCAATGGATGCTGCATACACATGTGTTGTATACTCTACAGCATACAGATACACTGGGGAAAAGCCATTTCTGCATAATTTAAAACACAGTCCTGGTTGAGCTTACTAGCTGTCCATACTGCCAAGAGTATGTCCACTATGGTAAACAGGGTCTTTGGGCTTTCATTTCCCAGACACCCAGCCCCAAAATAATCACTCAGAGGTTTAATACTAATTAAAAACCTTTCGGCCTATTGCTCAGATTTATTACTAACTAGTTCTTAGAACTTAAATTAACAACTTAAATTAACCAAATTAACCTCTCTCTCTCTCTCTCTCTCTCTCTCTCTCTCTCTCTCTCTCTCTCTCTCTCTCTGGCTTTTTTTTTTGAGACAGGTTTCTCTGTGTAACAGTCCTAACTGTCCTAGAATTTGCTTTGTAGACCAAGCTGGCCTTGAACCCACTGAGTGCTAGGATTAAAGTTGTGAACCTCCACCTCTGTGCTAATTAAATTATTTCTATTAATCTATATTTTGCCATTTGGCTTTGTGGCATTACCGGTTATCTAGAACATCTCGTCATTCCAGTTGTTCAGTGCCCCTGATTCCACCCTTCTTCTCTCAGTATCTCTACTTGGATTTCTCACCTGGCTCTATCCTGCCTTGCTATAGGCCAAAGCAGCTTCTTTATTAACCAATGATAATAAAACATATTGACAGCATAAAGAATAGGTGAAAATCCCCAAAAGAGCCCTAACCTGAAGGGTGGCTTCAGCATATGCTAAGCACATAGCTGTGCATGGAAGCTGTGGTAAGGAAATATCCTTTTAGCTGGCATCAGAACACTCTTAAGGATGATGCTCTAGGGAAATACCTATAGAGACTTAATATAGAAGAGTAGAAGTGTTGAGTGTAGTAACAAAAAGACAGGAAAGAATCTATGTGGTAGTGCTGTTGAAGTGTCCTTGGCATGTTTGTGTCTGTGGGGATGGGGCTTTAGTTCTTCAGTGCTGCTGCGTTAACATGTAGGAGATGGTGTTTGGCTTGTATGTGTAGAGTCCCCATATGTGAATCAATGTGTTTCTGGAGGCATGGGGCAGTTCTTGTGGAAGTGCAGAACCGTCCACTCATGTACACACTTCTATTCTCATCTTCTGCTTTCCATTATGTGACTCAAGTCTGAGATGGGGCTGCCTGATCTAAAGCTGCCCAGCCTCCAGGGCTAGGAGCCAAAAGACCCTCTATTATTTACAAATTAGTCACTCTTGGGGATTATGTGACAGAAACATAAAATGGTTTGAAATAACATGTTCAAGAGTGTTAATTTGTTCTGAGAAGAGAGACAGAGGAAACAACTCCACAAATTGCCAGGACATGTGATGCTCCCTGGGGTAACTTAGACAACTTCCTGGTGGAGACAAACCAGACTCTTCAGAACAGACAGTCTCACTCGAAACTTGACGCTGTGTATACTGATGTCAGGACATTCTCTGTTTTCTTCAAGCTGGGCATGGTGGCCAGCCACAGTGACATTGTGAGAGCCTGTCTCAAAACAAAACTACTCAAAGTCCTATGTGTGCAGAATTTCAATGTATGAACCACAGAAAGTGTCCAGGTCCATGTGTCAAATAGTACGTGGAAAAGACCATAGTGGGTGATCAGACAGAAAACTGAGCAATGACAGAGCACTGGGCCTCCCTTTCCCTTCCGCTGCCTCGGGCCTCCAACTACAGCATGAAGACATTGTTTCTACAGATGTGAATTAGCAGGGCAGCCTTCTCAAGTTCATGGCTATTATGGGGATCTTCAGAAGCAATAGGCTACATGTAAATACAGAAGTGTTGCCTAGACACACGGGCAGTGTAGGCATGTAGATACAGTGTTGCCTAAGTACACATTTGTATTGCCTTTCCTGACAAAAAAAATTATATTTAGGTATTTAAGTGGCATAGTGGCATTAAGCCCTTCCAGGTACCCAGATAACAGCTGATTGTGATAAAATGCTTTAAGAAAATGAGAAGTGTGGCATGGACTGATAGGAAATATTTGCCAATAACTTATCTGATAAAATATTGCATCATATATATTGTTAAATACTCCTAAAATACAATAGCTAAAAAACCAGACAAACAAAATGGCTAATGTATATAAATAGCGTCTCCATCAAATAAGATACATGAGAATCAAGTACATAGAGATGGTAAAGACCTGCTTGGAAACTTGGGGTGGGTCAGGCAAGAAAGGAATGTGAAGTGGCCAACTCCACCATGAGGGTCTGCTGTGGTCACTTCCCTTCTGAGGACGGCCCACCCCATCTTGGCTGCATCTGTGTGTGAAGCAAGGGAGATTTGCCTGAGACAGGGGACAAGGTCCTAACCATTTGTGGCTTCTGTCTTTGTGTTCTCATTGTGAGAAATGCAGAGGTGGTTCCCAGTTGAGAGTAGGTCAGAGCTACAGTGTTATCCATCAGACACTTTTCTCTAAATCTGTTACAATGCCTATTGGCCCACAAAACAAACTCTTTCCTGAATCTTTTCATTCTCCATGCTTTTAAACCATCTGTTTAACTGTCTTAAAATCCCCTAGAATTAATAGTTTTAAGCAAACACCAGTGCTGGACTAGAAGTGCCATACAGCTTTCTCCTAATTAATAGGATCAAGTTAATTAACTCATTAATTGATTTGATGAAGAGTCCTCCAGAAACTGGTTCCCACCAAACAGCTCTCTCTATTCAACACATTCTGCATCAGTTGCTGTTGCTTGATATCCCTGCTGTTCCACAAATCCCTCTATGAGTGCTCTTAGAATGACCCCAAACACAGTTTAAATTATGTTCCTTTGTAATTAACTAATATAAAACAAATACAGTCCACTCCAAAATGAAAAGACAGAATAAACTCATAGAACAGATCGTCCAGTCACATATAGCTGATAAATGACTCTCAGATTCAATGTTTCAGAGCTGTTACACAAGGAAACCAACAAAACAAACCAAAACAAAAATCTAGACAGAAAGAAAACATTATGACCCATTAAAAGAAGAGCAAAATTTTGAACCACTCTTCACCCAGCACTTGGTAAGAAGAATAAGAGGGGTTAATGGCTTGATTGGGCTTAGTTATTTAAATCTAATACACAATACACCACTACAGACTTCCTATAATGGCCAAGGTTTAAAGAAGAATCAGACTTTGACAAGAATATGCAGTAACTGCACCTCTCATTTACTGGCCCAAATAAAGGACCACAAGCTGCCTTTGAAAGCCTTTCAAGTTTCTTAAAAAGGTAAAATATACCAAACATCTGATTCAACAAGTCCACTCCCAAGTAGATATATCTATATAGAGACTTGTATATAAGTATTCTAGGAGTTTATAATAGTCTGAAACTAGGAATGAATAGATGACATACACTTATGGACAAATAAATAGATGCATTCAATGAAATGCTATTTAGCAGTAAAAATAAAATAAAAACATGTATCACCAATAGATGTGGCCACATTAATGAATCTCTAAATAATCCTGTTGAGTATAAAAAGCTGATTCAACTAGTGGTTTGAGCACACTGCAGGGATGACCCCACACCCAAGAGCATTTTTGCAGCATAAATGGAACATAGTGGGTTTTTTTTTTTAAGAGGACATATAATTGAGTGGCAGGTCAGTAGCATCTGAGAGGAGTTAGAGGGGTAAATATGATCAAAATATATTATATGGAATTTGAAAAGACAGAATATTATTTTTTTTTAAAGAAGGTGGTCCAAAAGGAGTTAGCTCTGTACCTCTCTATTGGTACAAAATTCTAGAGAGAAAAACTAATCTACATGGCATAAAAAAGATTTGTGAGTCTTGAGGGAACATGATGGTCACCAACATAATTTTGGTAATAGTTTCAGAAATGTATATGCTTGTCAAGACTTAACAAGTATAGTTACATACAATTTATTGTCTCTGTTTTATTTTCTACTAAATTCAAGTTCCATTTTGCTAGTACAAACCCACCACATATACACACCACACATGCACATCTCACACACACAACACACATACACCCTCCATTCACATCATTCTCTTACCACACACACATACGACCTACACATTACACACGACATCCCACAGATACACCATACACACACAAATACAGTCATACCACACACACATACCACACATATGCAACACACACATGCATAAAAAACACCATACACACTACACATACACCACACACACACACACACACACACACACACACACACACACACACAATACACACACACCACTCAACCACATTAAACTTATCTGTCCTAACGTCATTTCTCTCTTTTAATTAATGCGAATATTGTCACTATAAACATGAGCATGCAAACATTATTGGAGTCCCATCTTTCACTTCTTTGGAGTACAGACATAGGAGAAAAATTGCTGGATCATGTAAGTTCATCATGCTGCAAATATTTGCAATAGTATAATACAAATATAACAATGATAAATAATGTTTCTTAAGGAATTTCTTTCTGCAAGTACAGACAGAAGATATGGGGAGTGACAGATCTTTCTTTATTATTATTACTTTTATCATTTGGTTTTTCAAGACAATGTTTATTTGTGTAGCTTTGGAGCCTATCCTGGCACTCGCTATGCAGAACAGGCTGGCCTCAAACTCATAATCTGCCTATCTCTGCCTCCCAAGTGCTGGGATTAAAGCTGTGCACCACCAATGCCCAGCTCAGATACATCATCTTATATAATCTTCCTGACACACTTTGAGGAATCTTTGCCCACAAGGAAATGAAGGGAGGCTCCATGAGGCTTTTTAGGTTGCATAGGCCGGCAAAAAAGCAGAGACACCGTTGTAACCAGAAATCACATTCTGCTACCATCTAATACCATGTCAATTGGAATTTTATTCAACTACAAAACTTTAATGTCACAGTTGATGAGGTAGAAAGCTGTACTGCCCTGTGGCTCACTTTGCAAAATAACAACCCTTGGCTTTGTGCCAAGAGTCACACTAACCTCTAGGGGCCCATTGGGCCCCATTACCAAAAGGGCTCCATCCCCATTCACAAGGGACACCTTCCCCCTCTGGAGAGAATAGCTAGAAATCCCCCCCTCCTTCTGCCCCTCCCTAGACTCAGATAGCATCTCCTCCAACTTTCTGGAGGTAACTGTGCTGAGTCATCACACTCTGGGCTGGCTGCATTTCTGTCTTTCAGCCACTCCAGTTTTATCCTGCACAGGCATGAAAGCCCTGCGTGCAGTTTCCTTTTTATGTCTGACCTGCACTGCTTTCATTATCTCATAGGAAAGTTCAAAAATGAAAACGGGCTGCATTGTTCCGTAGAGGGACACGGCGTGTTTCTCTTTCCCTTTGCTTTTTAACTGATTAGCTCATTTTATGTTTGTAGGAAAATCCGGAGGTAAGACAATTTTCAAAACAGATAATAGCCTACTGATCTAGATGCATGAATTAGAAGCTATGGCTTTAAAAGTTCAAATATATTATAAAACAAAACAAACAAACAAAAACTGGGTATGTTGTGTGACAAAAGCACAGAATATCTGGTAATACAAATCTGAGAGCTAGTAAAGGCTTAGCCACTTGCTTACTGGATCATATTGGGTACATTACGTAAAGTTGGAAATAATATTACCCCAAGCTTTTGGGGCTGCTGTGAGAAGCCAGTAGGCTGTCTGACTTGGTCCAACACAGAGCTGATAGAAGATGCCTAATGTTTAATTTTAAAGCAAATGAAGACTATGAGAACCTCTGATCACTGAATAGGTGTGCTTTCTAGAGTGCCCTTCCTGAAATAAGTCCCGAGTCATCAGGTTGCTGGTGAAGAACCTGTTGTCACAATGAAATCTACATAAACACCACCTCCCAAAGTTGTAGGTGTTGAGAAAGCATTTGTTTATTGAACATCTGTGATGACAAACACGCATAATGCTTTCCTAAAATTCCAATTTTGATATGTGGCTATCTAAAAAGCAAGGCCAACTATTTCAAGTGTCTGAAATGTCAAGAAAAAGGTGGATAAAGGATGGGCTCAGGAGGTGTGAGGCAGTATGAGCAGGAAGGAGAACCGGTCCTCACTGGTCTCTGGTCATGTGTCTGAATTGGGTTTGGCACTTTCTATGTGGTCCAAGAAATCTGTTTCTGCCCATCAGCATCAGGGCCAGCACCTATCTCACCCTGTGAGAATCAGGAAGACCCCTAACTCTGGAAGTAGACATTTTCAAAATGTCTTGGATGGGTCCCTGACAATATTGGCATCTCGTGTCCATGAACACTAATAAGGAATAGACATATGGCCCCCAATTAGGACATGGTAGTGACAGGCCCAAGTCTTGCCAGGATGCTGAAGGAAGGAACACTAGCCATGTGTGCCCAGTGTTAGGTCTAAAGACAAGCTTGCAGCCTGTGTTTGGTTGGCCTCTAGGTGGTGCTCTTCTATGGGGGGCCTGATTAAAGAAGGCAGCTCAGAGGATAGCAGAAGGAAACTGAAAACACTGTCGAGCTCTGTTGAAGAAGATGAACCCCACAGCATGTTTATATTACCTGAGTCTGAAAATATCGAAGGAGGCGTAAACAATCTAGAAACATATGTACCCAGGCAAGGACCCATTTTGTAGCATAATTCAAACGTGTGTGTGTGTTTTTTTTTTCTTACCCTAAGTTTTATGAGGGTTACTATATAGACCTACCATCAAAGTATAAAGAGAGGTTTACTCATGCCTGGCCATTCCTTGCCTCTCCTTCACGAGCTGATGCTTGTACACTAACACTAACCAAAGAGAAAGATTTATGAGGCAATCTTCAGCCTCTCTTGTTGAATATTTTAATCTGGGGTTCAGTAGAATCCCTAAAGGAACATGACTAGAGCTTCCATGCTAACTGCCCTCTCATTTTTATTCAGATAATACATAGTGGAAGTACATTTATTGGTATGTTATTCATGAAATTCAACCAGCATTTCCTTAGTTCACACAGTACCAAATACTGTGTCAGCCCTGAGCTCACACTGACAAGCAGATACGAACACTACTCCAGAAGCTCATTCCCACAAGGAAACAGATGTGTAGGTATGGAGTTGATGGCTTGATAAATGTCATTCTAAGAATGAACAGTTTCCTACAGAAACCCAGCTGAGATTATACCTATCTGATAAGATCTGAACACATTTAGTAAAGGTAAGATTTGAACTTGGATTTGAAACCATACTAACCTTTTCAAATGAAAAGAACGGGGCAAAGGCCTGGGTAAGAGTGGGCAGAAATGGAACTTGAAAATTAAAGTTGGAGTACATGCTGAGGGCCTAGGAAGCTGGGTTTTTAAGTGGCCTGGCCATACCTTTGTTGTGAATAGGAACTTCTGGTCACAGCTGGAAGGGATAGAAGGAAGAAGGGTAAGACTGGGAAGTGGAGAAGATGCTGAGAGTCTAGATCAAAGATTTGGGGTCCTGAGGCAGGACATTGAGTTTGTAGGCTTGTATCACTGGATCAGGCCTTTGTAAGTCTCTCAGTCTTCATCCTTTTACACACACACACACACACACACACACACACACACACACACACACATGTCCAATGTTTCTCCTCTTATATGGCCAATGTTTGAAGAGACCGAAAGTACAGTTCTTGATCAGACCAGAAGCTGATGCTACTCATGAATAATTTTCATGCTTCAGAAACTTCATGAAGAGTAACCAGAGCATCTCTACAGCAGAGACCTCCAAAAACTGTCTGGGCATAAGAAGTCACTTGAGGAAGTTAATGTAGATTGACATCTTTCCCATAAATGTGAAGTTTAAACCATCACAGAACATTGTTTCAATTGTATGTAAATTGTTTTCCAAAATTTAAATTGGTTTCTAAACAACCGTTATGGAGGATATTGTCAAACTTTCAACTGACTGCACAGGATATGCTCTTTATGCCTAACAAGGGCCATAGCAGTTCTGCCTAATATCCCATCTCATACCTGCATATATTCAAGGCTGCTGAAATTTGGAGATGGAGTATTTGATTTCTAGAGCTGCTGTAACAAAGTCCCCCAAGTTGAGTGGCACAGAAAAGCAGAAATGTCCTGTCTCATAGACCTAAGAGAAGATTATCCAAGAGCAAGTTGTTGGAAGGGGTTGGCTCTCTCAGGGCTGTGATGATCTTTAATGCCTCTCTCCTAACTCTACCTCTACATCATGATTCTCGGTATGTGTATGTGTCCCCTAATCTCTTCCTTTACATACATGTAGTAGTCATCTTGGCCTACTCTCCTCCAGCATGACTTGTCCTAATTTACCTTTGACAACCCTATTTCCATAGGTCAAAGTTGTGAGGTATTGGGAGCTCAAGCTTCAGCATGTGGGTGGTGAGCAGACAAGTCTACCAGTGACATGGGAGATGATAAAGTCTCTGTCTTCTCCCCCAGGCATCACTTTGCCTGTGTCCACTCTACTGTTTGGTTTTGCCTGGAGAGTCTCCTCCAGTCACCTCAGCTTCCTCCATCTGCAGTCGCAGGAAGCTGGAGCACAGACAACATCAACCCTCCTGAAAAATGCCACAGTGAAACCATTTAGATTTCATTTTGAAAAACAAACAACTTGAATACAGCAGAGATCTTCAAAAGATGCTAAAAAACCATCCCCTCTATTATGTGTGCTGTAAACTTTATAAATAGCTTTAAACACAAGAAGAGATTTGATGAGCTGGCTTGGGACCAACTGGTCTCTGTTGTGCATGTGTGAATCTTGGCACCCATGGAGGAAAGACAGGCCACACAAGGGAGGGGCAGTGCCAATGGCTTCTTCCCCTGCAGGGTGAAACAGGATCTTTGTTAAATTCCGACACAGCTTTGAGACCCATAGCTTAATATTGGCTCTAAACCACACCCTTAAAATAATAAATGTGGTCTACATGAGGGATTAATTTTCTATGTATCTAAATTCATTTATTTTAAATTTTTATAGCCTAATTGAATTTATAAACCCAAAGAGCTCAAACTGCCTGAGCCATATTATAGTGGTTTCTCTGATGGAAAGGCTTTGTTTTCTCGTTCTTCCAACTCACTTCATCTTAAACCTTTAGTCTCACCCCAAGTTCCTATTGGCTTGAGAAGTATATGGAAGGAGAGGACATATTGCACGTGCTACTTGTGCAGCTTGTTTCCAAAACAATGCCTGGCATGTAATAGGTGCTCAACAAATGGTAGCACCCCTTCATCTCTTTCAGAAACTATTATCTATTATTCTCTTGATGAAATATAGGCCCGTCTCTCGCAAAATACCACATACCTTTACCAAAGTAGAATTTTTATAAAATCTGCATTACCTCAGTTAACCTATCCTATGTGGTTAGGAATAGCAGTATGACATTTCCATTATTTAAACAACAAAATACAGTGTCCACAGGTATCACAATATTTGTAGGATGAGGAAATGACCTAGATGCCCATCTTTCGACTCCATGTTCAATAAGATCAACATTTCTTATCACATAATTCCACAGATGTTGTTGCCCAAACAGCCTGGACTTCCTATCCCATGGTAACACATCCATGTGAAAACCCACATGTATGTGCGAGGGCGTGTGTGCGCGCACACAGACAGACAGACAGACAGACAGATACACACACACACACACACACACACACACACACACACACACACACGCACGCACGCACACACACACGCACATGCACACAAACAGAAACTCTTCCATCTTTACAAGTTTTAACCTAGGGGTTGTTACGAGCTTTGTTCATTCCCTCCATTTATATTACTTGTCTGGTCAAAACTTGAGAAGAGAAAAACACAGATAGTTCTTAGTCTAAGTAATTAGGAATTCCAGAGCCAAAGTCCTCCTAAAGGCTTTAGTAAGGACAGTGGGCTGCCAAGGTGTGATGGATGACTTTATCACCTTACTCACCAGTGACATGATCAAGTCTAAACCCTCCCCTTCTTGAATTTCATCCCTTTTTTTTATTTTTATCAGTGTAATCCAAAAAGAAAGTAATAGTGGAAGGACTTAGAGGACAGCTCAAAGTTCTGATTGGTTGCCCTGAATGAATCGGGATGAGGCCACCTTTGTGTGACACCCATTTCCTGATGGCACACTGCCTTTATACTAAATGGTTACCCACCTGGTTGTACACAAAATTGATTTTGCCAAAATCAAAAAGAAAAACACCAAAAATAGAAGGAAGTATATTTCATAAATGTCCCCAAGTTTCTCAGGTGACGTAACAGTTCTCAGCCAGGTGCACATGACTAACTCAGGACTACACCTCTGGGTCACACTGCACTCTAAATCACAGACTTCTGCACGTCCTCTAAACTTCAGGAAACAGGCAAACCACAGTTCACACTAGAGATCTGTGCACTAAAATTTGGTATGTTCTTTAAGTGTTGAGAAAAGATGAGAAGAAAGGATTCAGATTTATGCCAATGTTTTATTCCTCCAGTCAGGTTACTGTTTAGAAACTCTAGTCAGTGACAGGGTACTGTTTGGAATATATTCACAATGGATGACAACAGACAAATCCTTCATGTTCTGTGTTTTCGTGTATCTACCTTTCTATGCATGTGTACTGAACAGTTTACAGCATTCAGAACATTAAAGGCACAGGCCTGTCCTCAGGAAGCCTTGACATAGAGGCGAAAATGAGCAGTGAGAGGGCAAGATTAGTGCAGTCACAGAGGTACAAGATAGCTACCAATGCATAGAGAATGGAGCTAAACCCTTCCCAACACCCATGACTGCCTTCTGCTAGCTGGTAGTGTAGACACATAACCTCGGTGGCCAGCCTGATTTGAGCATAAGTAGGCTCTCTTCTCTTCCTCAGTTTGACTGGGCCTTCCTTATTCCCATCCAGCAGCCCATAAGCCCTACATAGATGGAACTTCATGATCTTTTACCTAAAAACAGTGGAAATTCAGCTTCAACCTATTATGTGTAAATGGGATTAATTGGAAGAGTGGAATTGCCCATAACTTCAAAGTGATTGCTACAGGAAGTGTGCCATGAGAGCTGGAGGGAGCCAGGCTGGTGAGAGACTTCCACAGCAGATGGGCAAAATACTTTCAGGGCATCTGTGTGGCTGATAACACATTTCCTTAGACTCCCAGGCTGTGCCCTGAATATAGTCGGTAATTGTGAGTGACACTTAAAAACTCCAGCACTGGAAGTCTAGTAGACTAGTAGTATGGGGCTGTGATGCCTAACAAATATAATTGGACATTTACACACACACACACACACACACACACACACACACACACACACACACACAGTGGACTAGGTCACAGTGGAGAATGGCCTATTATTCTAATGTCTAATCTGTCTAGTTCCAGAAGTACTGGCAGGTCCTATGGTGGTTAATACATGGTTACCAGTCTAAGTGTCCAGTCTAAGCTCTACAGCAAGAAGAGCTGGATGCCTGTCTTACTCATGACAATTTCCAATAGTCAAAAATAAATATCAGATGGGCCCAGATTTTCTGATTATCTTGATCTGTGAGCCTTGTAGAAAAAACTGGCTTTTTGGAGCAACTGATCTGTACAACAGGAAGGGAATACCCCCACAGAAAAGGGTACTACGACAGAGGAGAAATGGCATATGGAACTCAAGATGGCCAATAGTCTCCCTCCTATCTATTGTGTGTTCTCACACATGCATGTGGATGCCCACAGAGGCCAGAAGAGAGAATTAGATCACAAATACCTAGAGTTACAGGCACCTCCCTGTAATCTGTCTGAAGTAGGTGCTGGGAATTGAACTCACATCCTCTGAGGGAGCAGCAAGCACTCTTAACTGCTAAGCTGTCTCTCCAGTCACCATAAAGATATTTTAAACAAGCATTAATTATTTAAAATTCAAGATGTCACATGAAATGGCAAAAGCTAGAACTATAATGATCTTTGACTTAGTGAAAGCCAACTAAGTCTGTGATCATCACCAGCATACACTGGAACAGGCAACTAGTCCAGCTGTTTGCAGGTTCTGAGTTGCCAGGATCCTGCTCTCCTAAAATCAACTCTCCATTCATTAACTTAAGGTTCAATATCAACTGTTAAGATTTCCTATCTTCCTGAAAAGTTTGGAAGATCAGTCAAAATGTTCACAGTAAGCAAATATTTCACAGGTGCATAAACGATGGCTTTCTCTGAGGACAAGTTGTGATGAGCCCCATGAAGGCACAGAAGGGCAACAGAAGGGTCAGAGCCAAAGCAGAGAAAGAAGACACAAAAGAGGGTTCAAGACTAAGCTTCTTGCATGCCATGGATTCTCCGAGAAGAGGGTTAAAGACTAAGCTTCATGCATGCCATGATTTCTCCGCCGCTGAAAGGAGAGGCAGGAGAGATGTGTTTCTTCTGAAGTCACTTCCTTCCATTAACATCCTCCCCTCCCCCACTTTCAGTCTCTGAAATAAGAGCTAGAATGCCTACTACACTACAAATTTATATTAGAAGAAATTCTTCAGAAAAATGTAGGGTACTATTTGAGCTGTGAATGTCAAACACCATCTGTTAACCTTTAGAAACACAAAATAGTCACTGATCCCTGCTTTAAAAATTAATGAATGTATTACATAGGGGGATACTTTCTCAGCCTAGACACATGGGGGAGGGCCTATACCCTGCCCCAAATGATAACACAGACTTTGAAGACTCCCCATGGAAGTCCTCATCCTCCCAGGAGAGCAGATAGGGGATGGACTGGGGTTTGATGGGGGTGATAGTGGAGGATGTGAGGGTGAGGGAACTGGGATTGACCTGTAAAACAACCATGTTTCAAATTTAAATTAAAAAAGATAAAATGTATAAAAATACAAAAAATAAAGTTGTAAAACAAACAAACAAAAATAACAAATGTCCAACATTAGTGGAAAAAACAGGAATTGACTACACAGTGATATAGGTTCCTGGTTGTATTATTTGAGATACTCAAATATTTATCAAATTATATGATTATGGAAGGCAGTAGCAGGTCAAAACTCTTTATTCCTTTTGATTTGTCCATCCTGTTCTATAATTTTCTGCTAAAGAAATTATTGAATAAATTTCAAAAAGGTGTTAGTGGTGCCTATTAGTAAGAGTTTAGAATATTCACAATCAGAGAATAAAATATAAACTTCAAGTCCTAGCAGATCAATTGAATTTTGTTAAGGTTTCGAATTGGAACATTTTATACCCATTAAAAACAATGAGGCTGAGGAGCTGGTACAGGCAGTAAAATGCTTGCTACTGAGGACCTGAATTCGGATCCCCAGCACCCACATAAAATCTGGGTGTTGAGTTGCATGCCTACAAACCCAGAGCTGAAGGGGCTCCACTGCCCAGGGGGCCTACCTGTCTCATTAAGCTCCAGATGCAGTGAGAGACCTTGTCTGATGGGAGATGTTATTCTGTAAATATGTTTCTCATACTGTTTAATTAATAAAGCCCCATTGGCCAATAGGAAACTAGATAGGCGGGGCTAGGAGACAAGGAGGAAAGAGGAAGTGGGAAGGAGGAGTTGAAATGTAGCCCAGGGAAGAAGCAGGATGCCTGCTGCAGCTCCCCGATAAGACAACCACGTGGAAATACTTAGATAAGTAGAAATGGGTTAATAATTAAGACAGAGCTAGCCCATAAACAGTAATGGTAACTGGCCAACAGGATTGTATAAAATACAGAGTCTCTGAGTGTTATTTGGGGCTGGCGTGGCTGTGGGCCCAGACTGGCGGCAAGCAGGATGGCACCGGCGGGAACAACCTGCCATAACACTTGTCTCAAAATATAAGATGTATAAAAAAATTTTTAAATATCAACAATAAAAATAAGCAGGGGCGGGGAATTATTGATACCCAGTGTCACCCTTTGACTGCTGAAAGTGCAGCTCAAGCATGAACAACAACACACCGGAACATATCACACACACATACACATCATCATACATGCACACATCACAGACACATCATACACATACTCACAGACACACAATCACTATATTTCCTGTATTTACTTGGAAATTATTCCATAGCCAAGACACTAAGTGTCAATGATACATTTGCAAATATTATGTATACTGTAGACCTAGCTCATGAAAAAAATCTATCAATATGAATTGAATAAAGCTTAGAATTGTTAAACCCAAATGGCAAAATTGTAAAAAAAAAATAATTGTGTCTGAGATTTAGGACTCAATTTATTCCTCTTTTGCATATTTTTCTGAAGGATTAACGCATTCAGTAGCAGATAATGATTTTTATAATCATTTAATAATACTGAAGCAACCTCAGTTCCTGAGTTATTGGTCCTGGTTCCTGGTGTTCCATTTAATGTTTCACGTCCCTGAGAGCATGAAAATAACCTCTACTTGATATAAGTTTTGATTTAATTTCTGAGGACCTCATAATGGTGGTATTTCATACTTCAGTGAAATCTTAATGGACTACATGGGGACTTAGGAGATTTCAGTACTCTTCCCTTCTCAGTGCTAACTTGTTTGGGTAAATTGCTCTCCAAGTCTCCTTAGGGACTTGTGTGGACTTTTCAAAGGCTCAGTTGTACATGAATTAACATCTCTCATTCCAAGACTATAAGTGAATGTAAAAGGCTTTTCTGCTGTTTTGTATAGAGCCCAAACAGAAGTTCAGGCTTTTAGAAAAGTGGTAAAAGTGTGTACTTGAGTCTTCTCTCAAAAGCTAATAAATCCTGTGATCTTGAACAAATTTCTTGACTTTCCTGGAGCTCATTTTCCTCCATTAAACAAGGATAATAAAATGGTCTACCTTTTAAAAGTCAACTAATGAGCTATTACACTTAAATCTCTTGTCACAAATGAATATTTGACAAAGGTGAGGTTCCAAGAGCCATTGGGTCCAGCAGTCATTTGCCTCCGCTCAAACATTAAGCCCTGGTCAGAGATAATACTCATGATTGAGATCAAGGAAACTAATGTTTTGTTAAATATAAAGAGACATGTTGCTGATAAATGAGAATTAATGGAATGATGAGCAAAATAGATGGTTCAACACTGTCACGTATTCTAGGTACTTCTTAAGAAACAAAACTCGAGTTATCTTCTCATTTGAAAAACAGCTTATTTTAAAAAAGGTTGACAGTGATGGCAATGTGTAGTTATCTAATGCAAGGAGCCTTCATTTTATAATAGTAGTTAAGCAGTGAATTAATGTGTTTGTTTTGGTAGACTGTCCATTTCCATTCAAAAGTTATTCTTGATAAATTGCATGTAAACAATTTAAATATTCAGCCTCATTCAAAGATTGCCTGTGATTTGAGATACACACAGGTTTTTTTTTTTCCTAAACAGTACTTGAAAGTACTCTTGTAATTTAACCTCCAAATTCTGAATTCAAATGGAAAGTAGGGGATTTACCAAATACGAGATGAAGACTCATGTTTTCATGTTCTTTCCATCTGGCAGGAACTTTTGTTTCAATTGAAAACATTCCCTCACCATTTCAGAAACCCAGAGGGCAATTATGAGTTAAGACCTGGAAAATAAAACTGAGAGGAAAGACTGGAACAGCATGTGGTTGTGATTTTCAGGGCCACAGAGAGGGGAAGTGGTTTTCCACTGCAGTTAAGCACAGGCAAACACACATGCCACAGGGATGGCGAGGGCAGACAGTCAAAGCACAGAGACAGCTCGCCTTCATGCAGAAGCAGGTGCCCACTGGCCCTGCAGTTACAAGGCCTGGCTCACAATCTTGAGAGAACTTCTGTTTACATTTGTGAGTTCTCCCATCCAGTGATAAAGATTTGATCCTCTTACACAGGTGTAGGGTTTCTTGTTTTGTTTGTTTGTTTGTTCTGTTTTTCCTTCATAGAGTCAGGCCTTAGTGGGTTGCACGACTTCCCTAAGACCACGGAAGTCCAATTAGGACTCTCTACTGTTCTTTTCTAACTTGGAAATTGTCTGGGGCTGGGGGAGGGAAAGGGTGGTAGTTTTTGTTGGACAATTCCAGGTTGTAAAAACAGTCTGAATCTGGAGATCTCTGAAGCTCGCAGACACTTTTCCCTGACTTCCTTTTGAATCTTCCCTTACCTTCCAGTGTGAAATCCTGCTGTATTTGTGCAAAGAAAATCGGTATCTAAATACTTTATGGGGAAGCACTTCAGTTCCCCAGAATCATTCTTAATTGGGAAGATTAATCCCAATTGATTGGGAAGGAAACTTGTTTGGCCTGGTTATAGCTCAGTCCTCCAGCCTTGAAGCTCCTTTGCCTGGTGGCATTGTTTCTTTCATGTGTGTGGTCAGAGTATGTTTGTTAATGTTTCTAATATTCACCATCCTCACATGCAAAATGAGATGTCCATATTAAGCTGGTATAAAAATAATGCATAGAAACACTATACATTTATGTTGCACTGTATGAATGCAAACATGTGCAACAATTATTACCTTCAACGCTGCATAGTTTTTTTTTTTATTATTGTTTTCATTTACATTTTTTCTCACCATGGCCAGCTTTCTCTTTTAAAAAATTCAGTATGCTTAAGTGAGGTACCCCAGTTCAGTCACAAAAAAGAGGAACATGGTATGTATTCACTCATATATGGATTTTAGACATAAAGCAAAGGATCACCAGCCTATATAATTCATACCACCAGAGAAACTAGGATACAAGGAGTAATCTAAGAGATTCATACAAGGTCCCTCACAGAAGGGGAAAGGAACAAGATCTTCTGAGCATATTGGGAGCAGGGGCGGGTGGGTAGGTATGGTGAGTGGAGAGGGAGTTAGGACAAAGAAAAGGGGAAAAGAAGAGAACATGTGGGACCAGAAAAATTGAGTCGGGGGACAAATAGACAAGAGCAAAAACGAAGAAGAGATACCATAATAGAGGGAGACATTATAGGTTTGAAGAGAAGGCTGACTCTACAGAAATGTCCAGAGATCTACAAGAATGACCCCAACTAACAATCAGAGCAACAGTGGAGAGGCCATCTTAAATGCCCTTCCCTGATAATGAGATTAATGATTAACTCATACGCCATCATAGAGCCCTCATCTAGTAGGTAATGGAAACAGAAGCAGACATCCACAGCTGAACTACTGGAATCCAGTTGCAGAGATAGAGGAGTGATAAGAAAAGGGATAAAGACCAGGTTACAGAAACCTACAGAGACAGCTGACCTGAACAAGGAGGAGCTCATGGCTCCCCAGACTGATAGCTGGGAATCCAGCATTGGACTGACTCAGACCCCCTCATCATGGGTCTCAGTTAGAAGGCCTGGGAAGTCTAAGGGACCTCTGACAGTGGTACCAGGATGTATCCATGGTGCACAAAAGGACTTTGGGAGCACATTCTCCATGGAGGGATACTCCCTTAGCTTAGAGGCAGGAGGGAGGGCCTATGCCCTACTCCAATTTACTTGACAGATTTTGATGATCCCTCCTGGAAGGCATCATCTTCCCTGTGGAATGGGTGGGAAATGGGATGGGAGGGAGGTCAGGGGACATGGGAGGGAGGGAGAGCTAACAGGGATGGATATGTAAAATAAGAAAAATTATATATATATATGTGTGTGTGTATATATATATATATATATATATAACGTTAAAAAAGAGAAAATTTAGGATGCTGTTATATTTACAGCATAATATATTCTCAATGAACATGCCTTCCTCCACCCACATACCTTAGTTACTCCTAGTGAGGTTACTTATCTCTTTTAATGGGTCTTCATGTGGAACTTACAGTTCTTCCCTAATTAAGTGAATTATAAAGCACTGCGTCTCAAAGAAACATTTAAAACAATATCTTGATAGGTTGCATACTCATTTGCCCATAGGTCTCTACAATATTCTTTCTCTTATGAGGAGAAAACTGAGGGGGGGGGAGTTATCCATGACAGAGATAGCCAGACTCTTCCTTCCCTTAAAAATTAAAAGATGCTGGTGATGCTGATAATCATGATGGTGCCTGTGATGATGACAAACCCTGGTTACGTGCTTCCTCCATACCAATCATTGGTTAGAAACCATTGTGACAACCATACATAATACCGCTAGCCTCATCTCAGAGATCAGGAAATGCCTGGTGCAGAGATTAAACTGTGTGTCAGGGTCATACAGCTATCACCGATTCAAACTTCAGAAATCTGGCTCTAGAGCCTACATTCTAATCCAAGCATATTTTTGTTTCTTTGCTCTTAGCCAAGAAGCAGTGACCTTTATGATAAACAGAAGGGTTGTGTCTAGAACAGGGGTTCCTCAGCAGCACTGAGCCACACAGACCTTTCTTCTTTGAGCATCTTTCAGCAACCAGACTGATGGTTACTCCAGCACTGCCCTCTTTTCCTGTCTAGGAATGGTATATTTCAACTCAGGATTTGGGGTTTCTAAGTATGTCATGAAAATAAAGGCATATGTGAAGTTGTAAAGATGGAAGCAACAAGTGCATCTCTGGTTTTGTTGTGACTTTTAAATCCCAAGTATTTAGAGCAGTGTCCTACAGGTGCTCAAACAGCAATAAAACACAGGGAGGCATGGGAACTGTTGACAATTGAGTTGTATTAATTCATACACTCTAAGGAATCAGTACAGCCAGCTAAGAGGCTGGCTATGACAATCCTTGATCACCACAGGGCAGCTGACAGTTATTGAAAACTAAGAATATGTGAGGCTCTAACTTGAATGCTTTACAGAAATTGGAGAATATTAATGATTGAGATTAAGATAAGCCAGAAATGGGCTCTGCATGAAAGATACAGTGTAAGCCTAAGGCACTCACAGCTTTGTGTTGTTCATCAAAGTGATGGTTGATCCTTCAGAGGAGAGAGTTAATTTATATTTACTTTAAAAATACATATTTTATTTATTTATTCTCTCTGTGTATATGGCATGCATGTGTGCTTATGTGCCAAGGCACCCTTAACAGTCAGAAG
The DNA here is from genome assembly GCA_030556225.1 of Cricetiscus sungorus. Taxonomy (NCBI): domain Eukaryota; kingdom Metazoa; phylum Chordata; class Mammalia; order Rodentia; family Cricetidae; genus Cricetiscus; species Cricetiscus sungorus. The sequence continues at coordinate 90,166,393 of JANBXA010000734.1, read as the reverse complement.
ACAACATGTGTCTTTTGTCTCTTTCCACCATGTGGAGCCCAGGTAACAAAATCAAGTTATCAAACTTGGTAGCAAGTACCTGTACCTGCTAAGCCATCTGGTCTCCCCCCAAAAATATCTGATGTCCCAGCAGTTTAAAAAGCAAATATACACATCATTGTCTAAAAACTCTTTGAAGTTTTTGTCAATGATTGATAAATAAAAAGTATAAAAGACTGTGAGAAAGGAAGTTTGGGAAATGTCACTCAAAACCAATGCTCCCAAAGAAATGTAAATATGGAGACTGTGGGAATTATAACACAGGTGATGCATAACCAAACTCTCTCCCAGGCAGGGTCAGTCCTGGGAGGGTCTACAGAACCCAGTGGAGCTTGCTGGGGTCTGCCTCCCCTCTACTTCTTCCCAGGAAGTCCTTCTCCACCGTCACTTTTAGAGGACCAAGGACATCTGGGAGACCTTATGTTTTGGAAACCCAGGGGGAAATGTCCTCTGTGAAGTGTAAATGACTGGGGTGGGGCGGGAGGAGGGCAACTTCAGATTCCTCCAGGTTTCAAAACTCTACAGTTTCCAAAGGAAGGCACCCTCATAGCCAGCCCAGAAGTGGTGTAGCAAACACCTTCAGCCTGCATGCTGCAGACTCCGTGGGAGGAAGACAGCATTGGCAGGCTCCTCATGACACGGCCTGCAAATGGAGGTCAGAAGACATGCTTGGAGCCGGAAATCCAGCAGCAGAGCCATGCTTGCTCATCAATGGAAAAGAGCAAACTTGGACAAAACATTGCTTCCAAAAGGCCCATCACAAAGGTCTGGCAAATGGGCCTGGGAGACTGTCCATGCAGAAATGTCTTCTTTTCAGTGAAGAGCTCACAAGAAGCCCCCACGACCAAGATGAGACTCAGGGGCTCCTCAAATCAGAGTCCTATGCCCAAGCAAATTTTTGTTTAGTTTTGATGATGGGATATTTTCAACTTTGTGCATTAATACTATTTATCACAGTTAAATATCCATATAAATCACTACATTTTTGAAACACAATCTGATGATTTTTATTTATATAAAATATCTTTAAATTAAGCATGCTCTTTAGATTTTATAATCAGTATCTCTTATATTCATGATTCTTTCGGGCTTGGCTCAAGGAGTGTTCCTTTGATGACTATTTGACAAATAAGTCTTAGAGTCCTGTCACCATCCAGAAGGAAAAGTCATCTTTTAAAAGTACCAGATTAATGACAGGACAAAGAGCCCAATATAAAAGACTGTGGCTGTGGTTGAATAATTGTCATTTTCTGTTCTCAGGGAGTCCGGAAGTTGGAGGGTGGGGAGTAGAGGGGGGGGCAGGAACCGGCCCTGTGCTGGCTCCTTTCCAGACCTTGAGCTTGCCCATCTGATAATCTGAGTGTTTTATGTTATTCCCTAAGAGAAGGGGAACAGAGGAAGGCTGGAAACAAAGATGCTGGCAGAGAAAGAGAACTGGGGGGAGCTACTGCCTTGGTCAGCTTGGACTGTATTAACAAGGTAGACTAGATGACTCATAAAGAAGTTCAAGGTCAAGAAACCTGCAGGTTTACCCTCTGCTCAGGGACTGCTTCCCAGCTTATGGAGGACAGTCTTTTGTTGTCCCCCAGAAGCAGAAAGACCACACAAACTCCTGAGAGTCTTTTCAATCCCCCCATGAGGGTTGTATCACCAGGACCCAATCACCTCCCCAGAGGTTTAGATATCCTCACCATGGGGGTTAGGATACAAACTTTCTGATCACACCTAATAAAATGATGGGGTAGGGACTCCCAGGACGCTGTGCTCCCAGCTCCACTAAACCAACATTTGGGACTGTCCTGAAGATGCTCACTTGCTTCCTAGAACTCTTGTCACCACATTCCTGGCTAAATCCCCCACCCAAGTCATAAATAATGAGCCATCAATCTGTATTATATGGTTTTGGATTTTTGTTTTTGTTTTGTTTGGTTTTGGTGTTTTGTTTTGTGTGTGTGTGTGTGTGTGTGTGTGTGTGTATGTATGTATGTATGTTATCTTCAAGCCTATGGGTAGTCTGGGACAATACTCTCAATATCATCACAACGTTCAGGCTTTTAAAAATTATTTTCATGTTTCTAGGTGCAATTGGCTGCTAACTTAAGTTTTAAAAATAGAATGAAAAGATTCTGTTCACTAGGGAGAGTGAACAAGTCAGAACAAAATTACAGGGCCATTTGCCTTCACAAAGAAAGCCTGTAGTTTACAATTTAGTGTGTACGTTTCTATGGGTGAGGCTTGAGTTACAAATGCAGAAATATTCTCAAAGGGTTGCTATTCTTCTCTGGTATTACTCTAAAATGTTTGACTAAGTCATAGTACCATATGCTTCCTGGTAAATTAGCTCTTCAGCCCTAAGTGGTAATGCTTAAATGCTAAATAATTTCTCTCAGATAGGCTGCTGCCCAAAAGCACTTACTTCAGCACTTGAAATGGTTTGTGCTGCCTGCTTCTGTGAGTGACCGTTTTCCAAGTCAAACAACCACCGTCTGGGGAATTCATCTGTGCCCGTTTGCAAAAAGATTATTATCCCAGTTGGACTTTTTGACTATTTATATCCCCCCAAGGACAGGTGAGGAGGATCACAAAGCCCTCCCTTGAGTACTCATAGGATGCCTACCACCTGTTGTGTGGAACATTCTTAACTGTGTGCTGCCTTGGGTAGGGGCTATCGATAGGGTTGGGGGAACTAGGTAGTGGGCTCCACCTACCCTGCTTCAGGGAAGCCATCATCCCTTCTGGGTAAAAGCTTTCCTCCTGCAGCTTATTGGAGAGCAGCACCCTCACTTCTGCAAGCAACCCCTCACCTATGCTCTGTAAGCAACCCCTCACCTATGCTCTGTAGGCAACCCCTCACCTATGCTCTGTAGGCAACCCCTCACCTATGCTCTGTAGGCAACCCCTCACCTATGCTCTGTAGGCAACCCCTCACCTATGCTCTGTAGGCAACCCCTCACCTATGCTCTGTAGGCAACCCCTCACCTATGCTCTGTAGGCAACCCCTCACCTATGCTCTGTAGGCAACCCCTCACCTATGCTCTGTAGGCAACCCCTCACCTATGCTCTGTAAACAAAGCCTCTGTAAGGAAGCACAATAAACATGTTGGTTCCCCAGAATGAGCTTTGGTAGAATCATGGCTGCATTTGTCCTTGGAATCTTAGGGAAATGGGTGGACCTTGTTTTTATCTCACTGGGGGACGGAGTTTTAACTGCACTGCCTGTTAGTACAGGAAGTAATCACATGACTACTGAACACTTTAAATGTGCCTAGTGTGACAGGAATTGATTTTTAAATTAACCTCTAATTAACTTAGATCTCAATATTACACATACCTAGCCACTGCCACTTTGGACTGCCCAATTCTACATTCCTAAGAATTCCTGAGGAAGAGGAAAGACGTGGAAGAATGTGGTTTTCTAAAGCTACCTTGGTTTGTTTGTTTATTTATTTATTTATTGATTGATTGATTGATTTATTTATTTATTTATTTATTTATTTATTTTTTGCACGAGACTGTAGGTTCAATTTTATTGGGGGAGTAAGAGGTCGCAGGGAAAGGACAAACATCAAGTCTGTAGATCAGCTTATTTAGATGGAATCCCTGATAATTACATGGAAGAGAAACTACTTGCCATCATCACCGAGGTTCTCCAGAACTTATGATACACATTACAAACAAATGGTTCAAAACCATAAGGAACTTCTGATGCCCTGTGACAAGGCTGAGATGGATGAATCTGTGCAGCTACTTCAAACTGTTAAAGAATTTGTGGGCCACACAGTGGTCGTGTGCATGTAAGAAGTCAAAGAGTTCCTCTGTACAGTCCTCTTCTGTCTGTGAGTGGGAAGACACACGATTATCACAAAGCTCTAGCCGCTCCTGGGCCTTCTCCAACTGCTCACATTGCTCTCTCACTGTTGTTAGGGGTCCACTAATTCTTCCTCCTCTTCTTCCTCTTTGGGGGTCTCCAGATCCCGTAAGCATCCTTCATTCGTCCTCTTGTCCCATGTCAGGAAGCGGTTCAGGACTCAACACCAGGAGAAACTACCTTGCCTACTCCACTTCAGGATCGAGAAGCCTTGGTTCATTTTTTTTATATAAATATAACCCCCATAAAAACAACATTTATCTAATTATTTAGCCTAGAAAGCAGATCTTTCAGTTAGGCATTTGCTGGCCATTCCTTCTGCCCAACACTTTGTCTAGGCTATTGGCCCATTTATTGCCATCTAGAAAACAGGAATATCAGTAATTTGTTTTTTCCTGACCTTCTCTCAATAGGCATAATCTTCACAAAACAAGCATTTTTGAGAATTCTATTTAAGTATGTATTTGTGTACATGTTGGCTTGTAGACACACACACACATACACAAAGTGCGCATGCGTGTAAATGAATGGCCATCCACAGCAATACAGCCCACAGCCTTGTTACAAGTCCCTGTACAATTACTGTCCTGGCTGTCTCCATAAAGAGCAGTATAGCTAGGCATGGTCATGTGTGACTTGAATCTGAGCACTCAAGAAGCAAAAGCAGATGGGCCTCTGTGAGTTCAAGGCCAGCCTGGTCTGCATAGTGAGTTCTAGGCCAGCCAAAGCTACATAATGAAAATGTGCCTCAAAAAATGTTTAAATAAATAAAGAGAATAGGCAGTAAATAGTGACTAGATAGATTACCCAGTGGATCTGCCACATTTTGAGGTTTTCTCAGGCCCAGAAAAGTGTTGTTTAACTAAGAGCACAATTTTAGAAATACAAAATTCATTGAAAAGAGCAAAGGCCAAAGATTTTGGTTACATTTAGACTTATTAAGCAATTATTCCCTAGGCATATGTGTAGACACTAAAAGATTAAATTGAGCAAGTTATGTCCCGTATCAAATGGCTATGACTTGATTTAATCATCAATCCCTTCTCTCTGAGGCCAGGAAGTCCAACCATAGCTATACATTCTAGTCTTCTGTAGCAGCCTGTAACTGTGCCCCTCAACTCCAATCCCCCTTGTTTCCAATGGGAAAGTTTAGATATGCAGAGTTCTGAAAGTACGAAATGAGAACCGCTGTCCTAAACACAACACCTTCTCTTTTCAAAGATAAGCAGGACTTTTAGGCTCGCTTGTGGTTCTCTTCATTCTGCAACCCTGAAGACAGTCTTTGCTGTCAGTTAATTTCAGCCCAATATAGTGACACACATTTCCTTGACTTGAGAGTATTTCCTATTTTCTCTGTGCTGCTGTATTTTTCATTATACTTCCTTAGCTCTGGAGCCTTCCATGTCTGTACCCAGGAAATTCCTTGTCTTTACCAATTGTTTATCAATAATAGCTTCCTAATCCTTCCTCTAAGTCTGTGATTTTGAAGTTCACACCATCTAGAAGCCTACTGAACCAGTTTTCTGGGTCTCATCCCTAGAGGGTCTGGCTCAGTGGACTGGCTGGAACCAATCACTATCAATCTAACAAGTTTACCAATGAAGTCAAAGTTGCTGCGATCCACTGGTCTCAGTGGTTTTCCTTTGACTTGGATGTAAAAGTCACCTACCTGGAGATACTGTTAAAATAAAACATCTGATTCAGTACACACTTCAATTTGGGGCCTGATATTGTGCATAGATAATTAGGGCCCAGATAATGCCTGTTATTTATGGACTGGAAATCACCATCTGAATGTTGTTCCCCTGCTACACACACACACACACACACACACACAACACCCATGGTCACTTAGCAGCATGAAGAATTAAACTGAACAGGTCATCTTTCTATTCTATTGACATTGTCTGTTCCATTGTGTCACAACAAAAATATCTGCTGTGATCCTCATCCTTACCACAAACAGACCCATGAATATGAACTCATTTGGAGACACACTAGATTAGAATGGGTCCTAACACAACAACCACGGCTCTTTCTAGACAATAGTATTTATTTGGACATGGTCACACACAGAATGGCAAGTGAAGTCAAGAAATGCAGCCATGAGAAGTTTGGAAAAGTCAAAGAAGGATTGTCCCAAAAAGCCTTCAAGAGAACACAGATCTGCAAAACAAGATATTGGTTCTGAACTTCTGGCCTGTAGTACTGGGTGGTAATGGAGCTCTGTTATTTTAAGCCAACAAATTCTATGGCACTTTATTATAGCAGCCATACGAGGTTAATTCAGAGTTACCTTGGTTCACAGAACTTATAAGCCACACGCTAATCACATTCACCTCAGGGACAGTAGTGGCTTCAACTTGCTCATGACACCTTCTCATAATCTCCCTGTCTCTCAAATTTCTGTAGTTCTCTATTTGATAATTTCCATCACCATGCTGACCTGTCCTGGTGATTTTTTTGTCAACTTGACCCAAGCTGGAGTAATCTGGAGAGAGGTCTTTCAATTGAGAAAATACTCCCATTCAATTGTCTGAATGCAAGTCTGTGGGCATTTTCCTGAGTAATGATTGATGAGGAGGATCTACCTCCTGGGGGTGGAGCCACCTGTGGGCAGGTGGTCCTGGTTTGTGTACGGAAAGCAGGGAACAAGCCATGAGGAGCAAGCCAGTAAGCCCTGTTCCTCTATGGCTTCAGCTCAGTTCCTGCCTCCAGGTCCCCACCCTGACTTGTGGACAGTGACCCAGGATATGTAAACCAAATAAAAGCCCTTTTCCTCCCATGTTTTGGTCATGCTGATTTATCACAGCCATAGAACCCTAGTTAAAGCATGACCTTAATTTTAGTGGCAAGGAATATAGATTTTTAAAAAAAGTCTCCTACTCAGAGATAATGCACCTGAAAGTAATCAATTGGTTGACTGGTAGTGGTGATGAGGTGCATGTGTGTGTGAGTGTGTGTGTGTGTGTGTGTGTGTGTGTGTGTGTGTGTGTGTGTGTAAGAGAGAGAGAGAGAGATCGAGAGAGAGAGAGAGAGAGATCTTTTAGTTTTTGTGCTTGTCATCTTTTCCTTGCTAAACCAAGAGATAAAAATATTTCATTTTACTTGAAAGGCCCTTATGGCTTCAGAAGGATCTCAAGGACCTCTCAAGTCACTGGAGTCTGTATGTCCTTGTCAAAGCATTTAATGGAGAACACACACGTGTGAGAGTTATAGAATATAACAATTAGAATACAATTTTAAAAGTAGAAAAATCAAAGCATAGATAAATTGGTCTTTTGAAAGATATTATTTTACAGGATTTCCTTGGTTCTAGCCTATAGTGACTCCAGATATATGCACTAGAGAATCTTAGTGAACTAGAAAGGCATACACAACAAGAATCAGAAATCAGCCGTGGGCATTGGCTATCAAGGTAGGTACAGTACTTAAGGTCTGTTCTCTCCTGGGAGAGCTGATTAAAATCCAGGTGCATGGTCTGAGTTAAAATGTTTTGAACCCAGTGTCTGGTTACTTTGAGAAAGAGAGGAGTGAGAAGCATGAGTGTTGTGTGGTTTAGAAAATTATGTGAGCATCAGGTTCAGATACCCAAATGTCACCTGAGTCCAAAGTCCATTCCTCCCGTAGCTCAGTTTTCAAAATCTAAAGCCAGAGAAATAATAACCATCGCTTCACACTTGGGAAGAAGGCTGGGAACATAATTATTGAGCAAACCATGAATGTCAAACCTCCTACCAACAGTCACATTGAAATCCAATTCAAGAAAATGTCATTCCATCACTTGGGCATGAAACTTAAGACATAAAGAAGCAGTCAGCCATGCACTTCCATTGTTTTGTGAATGTATAAGAGAACACTTATACAAACCAAATCACCTACAGCATACTAGGCAATAATCTCACCAGGACACCATTGTATACTCAACCTGCCAGGAATATAATGTTGTTTTGTTGTTGTTTATTTGGTTGTTTTTTTTATTTAATTTTTTTTATTATTTTATATATGGATCCCAGCTCCCTCTCCCTCTCTCCCTCCCTCCCTCTCTCCCTCCCTCCCATGCTCCCCGACCACCCTCCCATCCCATTCCCCCCATATACATTCCACAGGGAAGGTGATGCCTTCCAGGAGGGATTAACAAAAATCTGTTTAGTCTTTTGGAGTAGGGACTAGGCCCTCCCTCCTGTCTCTAAGTTAAGGGAGTATCCCTTCATGGGAAATGTGGTCCCATAGTCCTTTTGTGCACGTGGGATACATCCTGGTTCCACTGTCAGAGGTCCCTTAGGCTGCCCAGGCCTTCTATCTGACACCCATGTTCAGGGGGTCTGAGTCAATCCAATGCTGGTTTCCCAGCTATCAGTCTGGGAAGCCATGAGCTCCTCCTTGTTCAGGTCAGCAGTCTCTGTGGGTTTCTGTAGCCTGGTCTTGTCCTCCCTCTCTGCATCTGGATTCCAGTTCGGCTCATTGTTTAGCTGTGGGTGTCTGCTTCTGTTTCCATCAGCTATTAAATGAGGGCTCTATGATGGTGGATAAGTTAGTCATTAATCTCATTATCAGGGAAGTGCATTTAAGGCAGGATACAAGATAAACTCAAAAAACCCAGTAACCCTACTATATCAGATGACAAAGGAACTGAGAAAAAATCAGAGAAACATCACCCTTTACAATAGCCACAAACAACATAAAGTATCTTGGGGTAATACTTACCAAACAAATGAAATACTTATATACCAAGAACTTTGTGTATTTAAAGAAAGAAATTAAAGAAGATACCAGAAAATTGAAAGATCTCCTATGTTCTTGGATAGGTTGGATAAACATAGTAAAAATGGCAAAAGCAATCTACAGATTCAATGCAATCCCTATCAAAATCCCAGCACAATTCCTCACTGACCTTGAAAGGATAATAATCAACTTTATATGGAAAACCAAAAGACCAAGGATAGCCAAAACAACCCTGTACAACAAAGGAACTTCAGGAGTCATCACCATCCCTGGCTTCAAAGCTCTACTATAGAGCTATAGTCCTGAAAACAGCCTGGTATTGGCACAAAAAATAGACAGACCAATGGAATTGAATCAAAAATCCTGATATTAACCCACATACCTACAAACACCTGATTTTTGACAAAACACCTAAAAGTATACAATGGGAGGAGGAAAGTATCTTCAACAAATGGTGCTGGCACAACTGGATAATGGTGTGTAGAAGACTGAAGATAGAGCCATGTCTATTGCCATGCACAAAACTCAAGTCCAAATGTATCAAATACCTCAACATAAATCTAGCCACACTAAACCTCTTAGAAGATAAAGTGGGAGGTACCCTTGAACAAATTGGTATAGGAGACCGCTTCCTGAACATAGCACCATTAACATAGACACTAAGATCGACAATTAATAAATGGGACCTCCTAAAACTGAGAAGCTTCTGTAAAGCAAAGGACACAGTTGACAAGACCAAATGGCAGCCTACAGACTGGGAAAAGATCTTCACCAACCCTACATCTGACAGAGGGCTGATCTCCAAAATATACAAAGAACTCAAGAAGCTAGTCATCAAAACACCAAATAACCCTATTAAAAAATGGGGTATAGAACTAAATAGAGAATTCTCAGTAGAGGAAATAAAAAAGGCTGAAAAACTCTGAGAAAATCCTCAATATTCTTAGCTATCAGGGAAATGCAAATCAAAACAACTCTGAAATACCATCTCACTCCTGCCAAAATGGCTAAAATTAGAAACACTAATAACAACCTATGCTGGAGAGGATGTGGAGAGTGGGGAACACTCCTCCATTGCTGGTGGGAGTGCAAACTTGTACAGACATTTTGGAGATCAGTATGGCAGTTCCTCAGGAAAATGGGAATCAGTCTACCACAGGACCCAACAAACTCATTCTTAGGCATATACCCAAATGATTCACATCCATGCAACAAAGACAATGTGTTTAACTATGTTCATAGCAGCATTATTTGTAATAGCAAGAACCTGGAAGTGACCTAGATGCCCCTCAACTGAAGAATGGATAAAGAAGATGTGGCACATTTACACAATGGAATACTACTCTGTGATTAAAAAAAAAAATGGCATCTTGAAATTCCCAGGCAAGTGGATAGAACTTGAAGAAACCACCCTGAATGAGGTAACCCAGTCACAAAAAGAGGAACATGGTATGTACCCACTCATATATGGATTTTAGACATAGAGCAAAGGATCACCAACCTATAATTCACACTGCCAGAGAAACTAGGATACAAGGAGGAACCTAAGAGATTCATACAAGGTCCCTTACAGAAGGAGAAAGGAACAAGATCTCCTGAGTGTATTGGGAGTAGGGGGGGCAGTGAGAGGAGAGGGAAATAGTAAGAAAGAGAAGGGGAGGAGAGGAAAGCATGTGAGGCTAGGAAGATTGAGTCAGGGGAGGAATCAATGAGTCAATGAGGAGAGAGAGAGAGAGAGAGAGAGAGAGAGAGAGAGAGAGAGAGAGAGAGAGAGAGAGAGAGAGAGAGAGAGAGAGACCATAAAAGAGGGAGCCATTATAGATTTGAAGAGAAAACTGACTCTAGAGAAATGTCCAGAGACCTTTCCAAGCTCCTTCCCAACTATGATGCCGTGGTTGCCACTATGGAGTTAAGGAAACTAAGGAGTGAGGGGGTAAGCTCCCTATCCAAGGCTTTTTAGTTACTATCACCACCTTGACCAGTGTATTTATGTGACTTTTGAAAAGATGCCTACATCTTTTCAACATAATGGGACATTATTCCACTAAGACTGAAGTGGTGCTTTGAAGACTTTCCTCCCTGGTTCATCACTATTCTCTTACTTAACATAATTTCTGACATCCATGAGGACTACATCCAAGCACTATGTCCTTTCCCTAGACACATAGAACAGATCTATCTAGCATCGTGACCTACTATGACCACTATGACAGATCCATCTATCACTTATAAGCAAACTCTGGGGAGCTAAACTTACATAGCCTTGAACCCCAGTCTCCTAGCTTGTGTGTGTCTAACTCAAGTATGTGTGGTGAAACCATCACACTGGGAACGGGTCTGTCAAATCCTCAAATGCCTAACTACCTATGATTTTTAATATGCTATGTTTGGGAGAAAACTAATGATTTCTTGTCAGAATGTTTCTGATTTCCAGGGTAACTTCTGCACACATCTGTGCTTTGAGCAAGGAGACTCAGTTGAAGAAAGCTGAACTGAGAAATGAGGAAAGCACCTTTCTGCTGCCTTCCCCGTGTCCTTCCCTGATCCCATTCAAACTATAAAGTGCTTTGTCTTTTGGATGGATGCTTATGTTTCAGAACATTCCTCCCTTGTGTCTTTAAACACGTTTAACCTTCCAAGTGTAGAGAAAAGCTTTCCTTGGCAGTAATACCCACAATTTTCCTAGACTTAAGATTCTTTACCACTCTCGAAGAGGCATTATGTTATGTTCTTAATGGCAGCTGTCTCAGATGGCATTAAACACCATAGCATGGGTAGCTACTCATTTGGCACCATGCAAAATTGGGGTAACACTGCCTAGATTCCTGTTTTTGGAAGACCCAGAGTGTGATGAAACAGCAGATGATGGAATGATCACGGTATAGCCCACAGCGATATAAATAAAAACAAGGATCCAGAGTTCACTTGACGGCTCAGTGGGTGACACGTTTGTTACGCAAGCACTGGGAGCCGAATTTAACCTCTAGCACCCACACAAATGCCAACCTTCAAACCTAGCTCTTCTTGGGTAGAGACTCGGGGATTCCCAGGGATTTCTGGCTATCTAGACCAGCCAACTATCGTGGAAGGCTCTGCATCAGTATATAACGTGGAGAGTGATCATGAAGCAAGAAGGACATGTGACATTAACCTCTGGTCACACACATGAATGACATACGCAGGGTGAGAGGGGGCACCGAAACAAGAACCGAAGAGTGAATATGAGTTGAGAGGAGAGAGTATGGAGGCTAAGGACAGCTGTGAGGCATAGCAGGTTTAAAGAAACAGGAAGTGGTTAACAACTGGCAGAAAAGCCAAGAAGACTAAGTCTGGAAAGTATACGGAGCCCGACTGCAAAGGCAACAGCTGGAGCAAGAGGCACAGTCCCAGGAGAGGGCCTGTTAGCCACGTCTTAACATGCCTTGAGGGGGATCGATTCAATTGCTTTAATATGAAGATTTTCTCTCTGGCTGACAGCTGCCATGGAAAAACGTAATAGTGACGGATGGCTATCAGAACAGCTTCACGTGTAATTAAATTAAGTTGGAGGGGGAAACATACTCTCTGGGACCCAGCCTGGAATTGGAGATTAGTGTGAAGACTAGCCAAAATCCTGTTTGTTTAACAAACACTACCTTCTAGGGTTCTGCAGCAATATTTGAATCTTTTGGGGTAGGCAGAAGGCTCTGCTCAGTCACGTGATTGAGCCTGAGTCTGAGTCCAAGCCTTAACCTTCCTGCTTCCTGGAACTGTTCACACTGGCTCACATAATCCAATCATTCATGTTCCGGTTTCCTCATCAGGGAGAGACAGATAATAGTGACCAGCTTTGCTGGAGGCTCAGATGAGTTGATTAGCATCAGGTGTTGGAAATGATGGCCAGCCCCAGCCAGGCCTTGGATAGATTTAACAGTTGTCAGCATTACTGTAATCATTCATACCATGATTTGATCTATTGAGCACAATTTTATAAACATAGGCACGTTCTTCCTTTCTTTTTTTCCTCCCTCCCTTCCTTCCTTCCTTCCTTCCTTCCTTCCTTCCTTCCTTCCTTCCTTCCTTCCTTCCTTCCTTCCTTCCTTCCTTCCTTCCTTCCTTTGTCTTATCACACTTCTCAAACAAGGTGAGAGGGCTTCACTGGGATAAATGTTGTGCCGTGAGCCCTGCCCTGTATGAGTCAGAGTTAGGACACAGCTCCCAGGCCCTCTCTCTCACACAGCCCTGATTCTGGTAAAGACCAACAACCACCACAATTGTAAATCAACCTAGATTTACTCTATGCATAACAAGTGAAGTAATTTTTGTTTTAATTATTAGGCTCACTTCCTTCTGCTTATCATACTGGACCTGGGTCATGCAGTATGTAAAAGTTAAAGTAAATAGAATTATACTGAGACAAAAACCAATACAAGAAAAGGAATTAATAGGAAGAAATGTTGGTCTGTAGGGAAACATCCAAATGTATGATACTCACAAGAAGCCTTGAGCAACATTGGGGCTTTTCATAAGAAGCATATCAAGTGTGTTTTTATGCTTTGTCTTTGTAGAAGAGTCACTAGGCTCCAAGACACCTTCAAGATGCAGCATTTAGCACCTGGCCTAGAGTAAAACTGGCATGTGATATTTGCCAATTGGTTGAATTTACTGGAAATAAGTTAAGGAATTGAATACAAGCTAAACTCCCCTTGGAATATCATCAGGCCTGTGACATCCATAACAGTGTGAAAACAGAAGTGGAAGTATTTGGGGAATCAAACCTTCACGAGTGCTGGAGACCATTCTCAAGCAGTAAAACAGAGAGAATTTCCAGTAAGCATTTTGAGATGAAGCAAAGAACAGCAATTTAGGGAGCAGATTTTTTTTTTCATTCTGTGAATAAGCCTAAGTAATCTAGGGAAACTGAGTTTTCAGATGGTGAAAATTAAGTATGGACAACACTCCAGGGAGGTCCAAAGTGAAACTTAGTGACAACTTGTTCACTCAGAGAGGCCAAGTTTCCTCTTAAGAAATCTGCTTTTATTGAAGTGTAGTGTCTGTAGAACACATGGGGTAGAGTCAGAATCTCCATTTCTCCAAACATTAAGATTTAACTTTAACTTATATGTATGTGTGGGTGATGGGGGATGTCTTTCGGTATACATGTTTCTCTTACTGGTTGATGAATAAAACACTGATTGGCCAGTGTCCAGGCAGGAAGTATAGGTGGGGCTACCAGACAAGGAGAATTCTGGGGAGAGAAGGCAGAGGGGAGCCACCAAGGAGATGTCATGTAGCTGCTGAGGAAGAAAAGGGACTGGGTATCACTAGTAAGCCCCAAACCAGGTATAAATACATAGATTAATGGATATTGGATAATAATTAAGAGAGAGATAGCCAATAAGAAGTCTAATCCATTGGCCAAATATAATAATATAACATAAGCCTCTGTGTATTTATTTGGGACTGAAAGACAGCAGGTCCAGGTGGGAAATAAACTCCATCTACATGTGGGTATGTGCACTTGATATAGGTGTCCATCCATGCAGGTCACAGGAGGATGTTGGGTTCCCTGGAGCTGGCATTGCAATGAATTGTGAGCTTCCTTGTAGGTGATGGGAACTGAACTTGGATCCTCTGCAGGAGTATATGCATTCTTAACCACTGAGCCATCTTCCCAGCCCAATTAACCATTTTTATGTGCCGGAAATTAATATTCTTCTAGTCATCTTTAAATATATCATACATTGTTTAAGCACATAGTTGCCCCTACTGTGTTGTGGGGGGAAACAAAACAAATCAAAAACAAAAAAACAGGGTGAATGAATTTCTCCTCTCTGGGTCTTGATGTCATTTATTGAACATCTTTCTGATCCCAACCTGGCTTGCCCTCCCCAGTCTCTAGCAACTGTAATTCCATTTTGTTATAAATTATTCACTCATTATTTTTCTGAAATGATTGAGAAAGTAGGAAAATAGGGCATTTGTCTTTCTCTGTCTGGCTATTTCCCTCAACATAATGACCTCTAATTCCACATATCTTGTTATAAATGTCAGATGTTCATCGTTTTATGTCTAAACAGTACTCCAGTATATATGTATATATATATATATATAGTATATATATGTATATGTATATGTATATGTATGTATATGTGTGTGTCACATTTTCTATATCTATTCATCCCTTTATTGGCATCTAGGTTGATTACATATTTTAGGTATTATGAGTAGTGTCACAGTAAAAATGAAACTATGGACAGGTGGCTCAAGAAGTTGAGAGCACTGGCTGCTCTTCCAGAGAATCTGGGTTCAATTCTCAGCACCCACAAGGCAGTTTGCAACACTTTGCAACTCTAGGGGATCCTCTAGTCCCCACAGGAGCCAGATGCACATATGGTGCACAGATAGAAGTGAAGGTAAAACACTTATAAACATCAAAATGAATAAATTAAAAACAAACCACCAAAACTGGAAACACAAGTACTGTTTTGGAGTAATGTTTTTATTTATCTATTTTTGGATAGATACCCAATAATGGAATCTTGGGATCATAAGGTACTTCAGATTTTGGTTTTCTTCAAGAATTTTCAAACTGTTTTCTATAATGATTATACTAATTTGCATCTCCATCCACTGCTGTATCCTCACCATCATTTTTTATTTGTGGCTGTCACTTTGTGTTTTTGGTGATAGCCATTATGACTGGAGTTATGTCAGCTCACAGTGATTTTGATTACATTTCCCTGATGATTAGTGAGATGTGGTATTGTTTTTTTCTTCATTTGCTTTTAAAAAATTGTCTACTTGTTAAATTACTGTTTTGATGATTTCATCCATGTAACAATGTATTATGATCATATGCATCCCCACCTCCTTCCTAGACCCACTCCAACACCTCCCCCAACTTCCCATCTTTTGTTTCTCATCCCTCAGCAACCAATTTGTGTTGCTTACATGCACACTGGTGTGAGGTCTTCCACCAGTGGCCACAAGCCCAAATAAAGAAGATTCTCCCACCATCGACTGACATATCTCCTCAGCTACGGACAGAGCTTCATCCACCATCCACACAGGAAATTTTGACTGGCTTGATTTTGTGTAAGTATGTGTAAGCAATTAGCATTGCTGTGAGTTTCTGAGTGCAATAGCCATGTTTTATTCAGAGGTCAGCATTTCACAACACTCCTGTCCATTCTCCCTCTTGTGTAGTTTTTCTTACGCTTCTACAATGTTCCCTGGGCATTGAGAAGAGGTGGTTGATATAAATGCTCCATTTAGAGCTAAACAGTCATAGTCACTTATTCTCAGCACTTTGACCTATTATGAGTCTCTGCATAGAATGCTGCCCACAGCAAAAAGAAGCTTCTCTGGCCAAGGTTGAGAGCATTCCAGACATTCCTTACATCCCATCTTTGGTCTTGTTCCCTGAGCCTTAGAGTGGGTGGCATGAATGTCCTGTTTTGGGTTGAACATTTGCTATCAGTAGTATCTCTGCGTTAACCTTTTACTGTGCTTCTTTTTAAGTCTGAGAATAGCATTTGTTTATGAGAATAAGCATAACTACTTAGAAGAGCAGCTTGGAGATGTATCAACTTAGCTAAATGTAAGTTTCCTCAGTCATGAGTTTTTAAGTGGGTTTGTAGTACCAGGCATGGGTTTTTTTTTCTTGTGGAGTGGTCCTCAGAACCAATCACAGAGTGTCAGTTGCCTCCGTAGCAGTAATGCCACTATTGCGTAAGTGGGCACCTCTTCCCTGGCAGGTTGGTATTGTAGTTTTAGGGTTCTTAGCAGGCTACACACCCTCAGCCTGTATTGCTCCTCGTGGAACTATAAAATCTGGCCAGAAGAAAGAAAGCTGTAAGTTCAATTTCCACTTTTCTCTGTATCTTGCATCTAAGATGTGTGGCATCATCAGCAAAAGACTTATTAGCTACTTCTGTGAAGCAAGCCAAGGGGAATGGCAAGATCCTGTGGACGTCTGGAGCCCCTCTAGCCATCAATTCATCAGAAGACATCCGACACTGAGACTTGTGTGTAGTAACCTAGGTGACTGGTTCAGCTTTACTCAGCATGGGCTAGTATCCAACTTACTCATGTTTCTTAGGTATGTGCTTATTTGTTTATTCTACCTTTTAAGTGGATGGTTTTAGTGCTCAAACTTTGAAGTTCCTTGTTTAGATATTCATCTCTTGATAGGAGAATGTTTTGAAAAAAAATTATTCTGCATTCTGTAATTTTCCTCTAATTATGTTGACGTTTACTTTGCTGCACGGAAGTATCTTAATTTTATGTAATCCAGGTTGACTGCTTTTCCTTCTTTGCCTGTGCCTTTGAAAAAAGTCATTGCCTAGATCGATGTCTTTAAGTGTACCCCCATGTTCTCTTGTGCTTATTTCATAGTTTCAGATTTTTGGTTTAAGTATTTAATCTATTTTTTGCACTAGTTGTTGTATACAGTGAGAAGAGGGCTTTTAATTTTATTCTTCTGCATATGTATGCCAGACTTTGCCAGCAACATTATTGGTGAGGTTATTCTGTACAGTGTACTCTTGGTGCTTTTCATAGGAGCCAGTTGGCTGTATAAACACGGATTTACTACTAGGTTGTCTACTATGTTCAATTGATCTATGTTCTTTTGCCTGTATATATGCACCATCCTGTTTGGGTTATTATGGGCTTATAGTATGATTTTTTTTATTACTTTCTTTTGTTTTTGTTCTTTAGGATTGTTTCCATTATTCCATTATTTTGTAGTGCCTAATGAATTTTAAGATTTTTTTTCTATTAAGAAAAATTGCTGATATTTTCATGGGAATTATGTTGACTTGACAGATCTCTTTGGGTGGTATTATCATGTTAACACCACCGATTCTTCTGATCCATTAACATAGAATGTCTTTCCACCTTTTTATGGCCTCTATAACATATCTTTCATAGATGCCCTATAATTTACATTGAAGAACACTTTCACTCCTCTAAGTTTATGCCTCAAAATTTTGCTTTAGTTGCTACCATGGGTAGCATGGGTGGGGTTACTTTCAACACCCTGCTCAGTAAGTCCGTCATTAGCTTAAACAATATTCCCTTGTGTGTTGCTATTGCATCCTACTGAATTTATTCATATGTTTTCATAGTTCTTTGATGATAGTCTTCTTTTCTTGTGGAGTCATAGCTTCTGCAAACTTAGGTGACAGCACTTCAGCCTTTCCAGCGTGGACGTCCTCTCTGTCTTTCCTGTTCCTGATCATCCTTTTTTAGACTTCTAGAACTGTTAAGAACGAATAGTAAAAGTGAACTTCCTTTCTGTTGATGAAATCTTAATGTTTCTAGCTGCAAACTTTTCAAATATAGACAGATATCATGAGGATTTTTCTCTATGCACTTAATTAGTTGGGAATTTTATCATGAAGAAATGTTAAATCTTATCAAATATTCTTATTCATTAAAATGAACATATGGTTTTATGAATCATTGATGTCATATATCATGTGGTTGACTTGCATATGTAGAGCCCCGCCATCTTTGTATGTCTGGTGTAAATGTCACTTGATTGTAGTATGCAAACTTATACATCTTTTTAGTCCTGTTTGCTGATATTTTATTGTGGAGTCTTATATTTTTGCACTTCATATTCATCAGGGGTAAGAATCCAGAGTTTTCTTGTATTTTTTTTACAGTGATAGGAGTTGAACTCAGGTCACCAATCATGCCAATAAAGTACTTTACTGAGCTATTTTTCAAGCCCCTTCCCCAGCCTTTTAAACATAACCACACCATGTATTCATGGCTAGTCTTAACTATTATTGCAATAGAATCTACTTCTACCTTTATATTCAATAATACTTGTCTTTTCATACTTAAGTGGTTTCATGTTTTGTGCAGAGACACTTATAACTGTGATGTTTTCTTGCAAATTTTGCCCTTTCATCAATATATAATGGTGTCCTTTTATTCATTTTAGAGATTTATTATTTAAAGCTTTCTTTACCTACTGCTTACATAATATATCTTTTTTAGTTCTTCACTTTTAGTTTATGTGTATCTTTATGAATAAAATATACTTATTGTAGGCAGCATAAAATTGAATCTGTTTGTTCATTCACTCCGTGTATGCCACTAGATTAGCAAATTAAACCCATTTGCATTAAAGGATGTTTACTGAAAGGTAGTGAACTTCATATTTTGTTCATTATACTCTACTTGATCTTTTATATTTCTTTTCATTTGTACCTCTCACATTTAAAAAAATATTATTTTATCTTTGTTTTATTTTGTTTGTTTTTTCAGATAGGGTTTCTCTGGGTAGCTGTCCTGGTACCCTGTAGACCAGGCTGGCCTCAAACTCAGAGATCTGCTTGCCTCTGACTCCAGAGCACTGGGATTAAAGGTATGCTCAACCACAGCCTTTTTAAAAATATTGTTTATATTTTTACATTCTGACCACAGTTTTTCCTCCCTCTTCTCCCAGTCCCTATCCCCAACCTTCCCTGGAACTCCCATCACACTCCTCCCTTTCTCTCCAGAAAAGGGCAGGCCTCCCATGGTTAGCAAACAACATGGCATATCAAGTTGTAGTAAAACTAGATACCTTCGCTCTTATTAAGGCTGGATGAGGCAACCCAGTATGAGGAAAAGGGTCCCAAAAGCAGGCAAAAGAGTCAGAGACAGTCCCTGATCCCACTGTTAGTAGTCCCACAAGAAGACCAAGCTACATGTTGCAACTATTATTAGCAGGGGGCCTATGTCAATCCCATGCAGGCTTCCTGGTCACTGGTGCACTCTCTCTGGCTCCTATGAGCCCAGGTTAGATGATTTCTTTGGGTTTTCCTGTGGGGATTTTTACCCCACTGGCTTCTACTATCCCTCCCCAAGGTCTCCCTAATGTTTGGTCATGGTTCTTTGCATCTGCTTCCTTCAGTTGCCATGAAGCCTCTCAAATGATCACTGGACTAGGCACCAATCTATGAATATAGCAGAATATCATTAGTAATCATTTAATTGACTTTTGTTTTTGCCAGTAGCGTTTGGTTCTATCCTAGGTCTCTGGGCTATCTGACCTTCTGTGAACTACCCAGCCCCTAGATCCTGACCCTCCAGGCAATGTCAGGGGTAGGCTGGACCAGTCATGGATTGGGCACTCTCACAACTTTTGTGCCTTTATCCCAGCACATCTTCTAGTTGGACAGTTTTGTGGCTGGGTGACTAACCCAATCACCCCACTGGAAGTCTTGCCTGGTTATAGAAGATAACCAGTTTAGGCTCCATATTCCCCATTGCTAGTAGTCTTAGCTAGGGGAGTTTCCATTGCACTAGGCTTTTAGATCATCACCAAGATGCCCCCCCCCAATTCCAGTAGTCTTTCCCAGTACTCTCTCCCTCCATCCTCCATCGCACAATCCCTCCTGTTTCCATCTCCCATCCCCCCATCTGTCTGCTTGTGGTGTCTATTCTATTTCCCCTTAATAGTGAGATTCTTTCCTTACCCTTTTAGAACTCCTTGTTACTTAGTTTCTCCCAGTCCATGGACCACAGCATAATTATCCTTTACTTTACAGCTAATGCCCACTTACAAGTTAGTACATTCCATGTTTGTCTTTCTGCCTCTGTGTTACCCCACTCAGGATGGTTTTTTTTTTTTTTTTTAGTTCCATCCATTTGTCTGCAACTTCCATGATGTTATATTTTAATAGCTGGATAATACTCCACTGTGTAAATGTACCATATTTTATTTATCCAATCTTTGGTTGAGGGGCACCTAAGTTGTTTCTAGTTTCTACTTAATACAAATAAAGCTTCAATGAACATAATTGAGCAAGTGTACTTGTGGTACGATGGAGCATCTTTGGTGTAAATGCCCAAGAGTAGTCTTGAGCTAGATTGAGTGTTATCATCCAGACAGACAAACCTGGTCTTGCCACTTGGGGACCTATCAGAGTCATCCTCTTTAAGAGACAAGCTCCATCCAACCCAGCTGTCTTCCAGTCATTTCTCGGAGGAGACAGGTCTCTGTCTCTATTTCTCTCTTCTCTTTCCCCTCTCTCCCTTCCTTTATAACTTTCCCTTCCCCCAATAAACTTTTTGAATAAGTCCTACCTGCTGGCATGTTTATCTCTTCCTAGCCACAGGACACTTCCAAGGGCCTCCACACACTGAGTATCATAGCATCAATTCCTGAATCATTGCCATATTGGTTTCCAAAGTGGCTGTACAAGTTTGCACTCCCACCAACAGTGGAGGAGTGTTCCACTTGCTCTGCATCCTCAACAGCATGAACAGTCAGACACTTTGTGTTTTTGATCTTAGCCACTTTCACTGGTGTAAGAAGGAATTTCAGAGCTGTTTTGATATGTATTTCTCTGAAGGCTAAGAATATTGAACATTTATTTAAGTGCTTCTAGGCCATTTGAGATTCATTTGTTGAGAATTCTTGGTTTAGATCTGTGCCCCATTTTTAAATTGGATTATTTGGTATTTTGATGTCTAGTTTCTTGAGTTCTTTATATATTAGTTCTTGAATATTAGCCCTCTGTCTGATGGGGGGAAAGGAGTTGGTGAAGATCTTTTCCTATTTTGTAGGATGTTGTTTTTATCCTATTGGTGATGTCCTTTGCCTTACAGAAGCTCTTTAGTTTCATAAGGTTCCATTTATTAATTGTTAATTTAATGCCTAAGCAATCAGTGTTCTGTTCAGAAAATCCTTTCATGTACCAATGTGTTCAAGGCTCTTCTCCACTTTCTCTTCTGTCAGGTTCAGTGTATCTGCTTTTATGTTGAGGCCTTTGATCCACTTAGACTTTGTGCATGGTGACATGCTGACATCCAGGTATGCCAGCCCTATTTGTTGAAGATACTTTCTTTTTTCCACTATATAATTTTGGTTTCTTTGTCAAAAATCAGGTGCCCATACATGTGCAGATTTAAGTCTGGTCTTCAGTTTGGCTCAACTGAGCAACCTGTTTTTATGCCAATATTATGTGGTTTTTATTACTATGACTCTGTAAGAGACTGAAATCAGGGCTGGTAATACCTCCGAAGACTTTTTTTTATTGTATAGGATTGTATTGGTTATCCTGGGTATGTATGTGTGTGTATGTATGTATGTATGTATATATATATATATATATATACACATATACATACATATATATAATATGGTTGAATATTGTTCTTTCAAGGTCTGTATGAAATTTCATTGGAATTTTGATGGGGATTCTGTAGATTGCTTTTGGTAAGATGGCCATTTTTTACTATGTTAATCCTACTGATCCATGAGCATTGGAGTATTTCCATCTTTTAATATCTTCTCCAATTTCTTTTTTCAAAGATTTAAAGTTCTTGTAATACAGGTTTTTCACTTACTTGGTGAGAGTTACTCCAAGGTTTTCATACTATTTATAGCTATTGTGAAGGCTATTGTTTCCCTTATTTCTTTCTCATATCATTTGTTGTTTGTATATAGCAGGGCTATTGATAGTCTCTTTTCTAATTAATCTTGTACCCAGTCACTTCACTGAGGTGTTTTTATCAGCTGTAGGAGTTCCCTGATAGAATTTTTGGGGTCACTTATGTATACTATCATATCATCTGAGAATAATGATACTTTGACTTCTTCCTTCCCAATTTGTCTCCCCTCGATTTCCTTTTTGTCTTACTACTCCAGTTAGAACTTGAAGCACTATATTGAATAGGTATGGAGAAAGTGAACAGACTTGTTTCTGATTTTAATGGAATTTCTTTCAGTTTCTCACCATTTAATTTGAAGTTGGCTATGGGCTTGCTGTAAATTGCCTTTTTTTATATTTAAGTATGTCCCTTGCACCCCTGATATCTCCAAGAAGAGATGAAGGAGTATTGGATTTTATCAAAGGATTTTTCAGCATCTAATGGGATAATTATGTGGTCTTTTTTTCTTTCAGTTTGTTTATATGGTGGATTACATTGACAGATTTTCATATGTTGAACCATTCCTGCATCTCTGGGATGAAGCCTACTTGATCATGATGGATGATCTTTTTGATGTGTTCTTGGATTCAGCTTGTGAGTATTTTATTGGTTATTTTGCATCAATGTTCATGAGGGAGATTGGTCTGTCATTCTCTTTCTTTGTTACATCTTTGTGTGGTTTAGATATCAGGATGACTGTGGCCTTGTAAAATGAATTTGGCAATGTTCCTTCTAATTCTCTTGTGTGAAACTAATTGAGGAGTATTGGGGTGAACTCTTCTTTGAAATTATGGTAGAATTCTGTGATGAAACCATCTGTCCCTGAGCTTTTAGGGGGTGACATTTAATGACTGCTTCTATTTCCCTAGGTGTTATGGGTCTATTTAAATTTCTTATCTGGTATTGATTTTAATTTTGGTAAGTGATATCTACTGAAAATTTTGTTCGTTTTTTTTTTTTTCGATTTTTCCAAATTGTAGAGTACAGGTTATTGAAGTATGATCTAATAATTCTTTGATGTCTGTTGTCATGTCCCCTTTTTCTGATTTTGTTAATTTTAATATTCTCTCTCTGCATTTTTGCTAGTTTGGATAAGGGTTTGCCTATCTTGTTGATTTTCTCAAGAACCAACTCTTTGTTTCATTGATTCTTTGTATTGTTTTTTCTTTCTACTTGATTGATTTTAGCCCTCAATTTGATTATTTCCTGGCATCTACTCCTCCTGGGTGAGTTTGCTTCTTTTTGTTCTAGAGCTTTCAGGTGTGCTGTTAAGTTGCTAAAGTGAGCTCTCTCCCATTTCTGTATGTTGGCATTTAGTGCTATGAATTTTCCTCTTAGCATCCTGTTCATTGTACCTTCCTGAAGTTTAACAATTATTTTTCCTACTTAATTCCTTGAGAATGTCATATATGTATACAACAAAATATGATTCTATTCTCCCTTTTCCCTTCTAACTCCTCTCATACACTCTGTAACATCTCCTCACTCCTAGCTTCATGGCTTCTTCATTTTACTTTTTGATACCCCACTAGATGTAGTTAGTATCATCCATATATGAACGTGTATGGGGGCAGCCATTGGAGCATGGTAAACCTACCAATGGCCATACCTTTAGAGAACAACGATTCTGCCTCTCCAGGAAG
Organism: Cricetiscus sungorus; assembly: GCA_030556225.1. NCBI lineage: Eukaryota > Metazoa > Chordata > Mammalia > Rodentia > Cricetidae > Cricetiscus > Cricetiscus sungorus. Next base: position 90,142,696 of record JANBXA010000734.1, on the reverse strand, counting down.
CTATCAGTTGCCAATAGTTCCTTAACTGGAAGTGGGATCCATAGATCACCTCACCTGAATATGTAGAAATTTTGAGTTTTTGTGGGGGTAACCACAGCTGATGAGTTCAATGACGCATAGCCACATTGTGCCTTGAAAACAGCATCTCACAACACTCTTTTCCAGCCTCCATCTCTCATGTTCATTATACCTCCTCTTCTGTGCTATTCTTTGAGCCTGGTCAGGGGTTAAGAGGCTGACAAAAATGTCCCATTTATGGGTGAGAACTCAGCCTCTTTTTCTTAAAACGTTGAGTTATGGGTTATGAGTACCTATATTGACTGCTGCCCTCGTCAGAAGAGGCTTCACTGATCAAGGCTGACAGCAGCCCAGGTTAGAGTCAGAGACAGACTAGAAATTATTTCTTCTGCTTGTTCTAGTTGTTTGTAGTTTTCTGTTGTATTATTTATTCATTGAAGTTTTTAGTTCCAAGATGTCTACTTTGTTCCTTTTTATGTAGTAGCATTTAGAGGAAAAGACTCAGGTGTCCCATAGGATGTCAGTCAGTTAGATGGGTGCTTTGATTTAATTTTAGAAGCGCTCAAAACACAGTCTCAGTGATTTATTTATCTTTGATTGATGTCAGCAGAGCCTATGTGTTAATCAACAGTCTAGACTCCAACAGTTCATGACAGTAATTTACAACTTTGCAGTGAACGTGGCTTCCAAAGAGGTGTATCCTCAGGCCCCATTGAACCTACCATTGACAGCAATGGGACTATGGCAATAGTTTCTATAATATCAGTGGTGTGGGATAGGAAGAACACTACCCCTATGTCCTTAATGGCATGTGCTGATAATGCTAAGAGTTATGGCATTAGACCCATGGTTCCTAAGCCACAGTAGCAAAAGGGACTTTGTTTATGACTCTCAGAATTAATTAAGATTATTGTGTCAGTAGTATTAGCATCAATTGACTTAGAACCACAAAATTGGGTAGAACCTCAAACATGTTTCATGAATTAGCACAAATAATGCTGGGTTTTGTGGTTCTGATAACTATGAACTTAAGGATGTGGGGTATAAACTGGACCTTCCTTCTTCCTGTGGGGATGGTTGTGTTTGGTTCTGTATAAGAATGTCCCTAAGTCACACAAGGAAAGCATTGAGGAGGACATCTGTGGCATTGGTATCCATAATTCTGGGATCTAAGACATAGCTCATACCTTGCCCTGGTACACAGGGACAATCTGGGGTGATACAAGGATTTTGTATGAGCAGCTATAATCCCAAGGCCACAGACTAGGAGATTGTCCCTAGTTTCTTCTGGGAATTGGGATCATCGGAATTCATGTCTCATGACCCACCTTGTACCTTTCCCACCACCTGATGGACAGATACAGTTTAGCAGGGAGTTTTCAATAGTAGCTACATTCATAAAGCTACAATTTGAGAAGGGGACTCTGTGGATCCTGATGAGCCAGTGCAAGTGAAGCCTTGTCTTGGGCTACAACAGTTGAAATAGCAGGATGCTGAGGAGGCTGTCTTCTGTCCAGCAAGTTATATACCAACTATGTGGAAGCCATATATGTGGAAGCCTGAGTCATGACCCCTTTGGGGGTCAAATGGCCATTTCACAGAGGTTGTATATCAGATATTTATATTATGATCCATAACAGTAGCAAAATGAAGTTATGAAATAGCAACAAAATAAATTTAAGTTTGGTTGTCACCACAACACGAGGAACCACACTAAAGGACTGCAGCATCAGGAAGGGTTGACAAACACTACACTAAGGCTAGATCATGTCTAAAGGGGACTGCTTTAGTAGCTTGTGTTTTTGCAGTAGTAGAGGCCCCAGATGAGTTCCTTCTTTGGACCAGAGCAGTTATCCTTAGACAAGCCTGCTTCCTAAAGTGAAGTCATGGACTTCAAAGACCATGGAATTCTCTGCAGTTAGACTGTCAGCTCTACACTACTGTCAAAGGTAACTGGCACTTCCCTGGACCCATGTGTCCCTTGCCCCCTTTATCTCCATCCTGGGATCAGCGATTGAAGTTAAGTTGTCTTGTCCTTTCTCCATGCTGCTTTTCCATTTTCAATTCTGCTATGTATCCCCATCACCTTCTCACTGGTTTCCAGGCCTCTTTCTCTAGCTTTTCCTTGAAATACAGGATGTTTATTACTGTTCTGTCTCTTTTTCTGTGTCAGATCTCACACAGGGTACCTCTATTCAGCCATATTTGCTCCCCTCGTTTTGAAGAACTCTCTGTGCTGTTGGTGTATCTAGCAAACAAATTTTATTTATAATTATGACTAAGTTCTTAATAAAGATAAAATAGTACTTACTACCTAATTTTAAATATCAGAAAAAATGGGTACTATATTCTACAATGATTTTGACTAAAATCTTTTCTTTCTATATTTCTGTTGTTAAAGTGTGAACAGAACATTCACCAATGTGGCTGATTCCAACTCTTGCATGATGGAGGAACTGGGGTCTTAAATATGATTGAATTCTAAAATTTAACAAGCCAAATAAACTTACTGTTTGTCCATCACTGGACAAGAGATAGTGCATGGCTGTGATTGCTCAGTTGACAGGGGTGGGCTGGGATTTGTAACTTTAGCTATATATCCATACCAGCTTTCTGCCTGATGTCAATTTCCAAGCTACTGTACAAGAAGTAAATCCCAGCAGAGAGCAGCCGTCTTTCTGGGTAGGAGCAACAGAAATGAGTGTTAAGGTTTTCTGACATGGTTAGAATTGTGGTAAACAAATTTGGAGGGAAGGAACCAGCAAAGATTTATGTTTTGCCCAATACCAAACTTCCCTTGCCAAAGTTTGGTGATGCCTGACTTACAGCTGCTACTTGTGTATTAAAGCCAGGTTCCCACACAAGATGTCTGTGTTCTAACCAATAACAGTTAAACTTCAGGAAGGACTCCCTGATTTATATTAGACTCAAGGAAGGCCCTTTCACCAGAAGAGTGACTCTTTCCCTCGAATAATACCTGCTCCAGACATAACAGGGATAAAAATTTAAGCAATACTCAGCTGTCTTCAATGTCAGTAAACTGGCTGCCTGCCAGCACAAAAGTTAGTGCTTTGCAAGAAGTAACGAAATCAGATTCTCAACCATTGTTGTCAATAATATATAACCATAAAATTATCAAATATAGAAAAAAGAGAATATATAGTTCACAAAGGACAAGAGAAAGGGGCAACAGAAGTAGATATCAGAGTTGTCAGAATAATTGGACTTAAAATAACCATCATAACTATATTTGAAAGTGTTACAGGAGGCTGGGTATGGTAGCAACACACACATTTCATCTCAGCACTTGTGAGTCAGAGGCAGTCAAATCTCTGGGAATTTGAGACCATGTGGGTCTATATAGTGAACTCCATACCAACAAGGGCTACATAGTAAGACCCTATCTCAAATAAATAATGTAGGTACTAACAAACACATAGAAAAGAAGTAGAAAATCTTATAACTAAAAAATATTTATCTAAGGTGATAATTAAATGGTCTTACTAAAAGATTGACTATAACCTGTCCAGATTCCTTTATCCAGCAAACTGTCTGTTATACAGAAACTGTTACAGAAAGCCACAGTTGGTCAAAATACAGAGAACAATGCTCCTGAGATGTCTGGCCCCAGACATCTATAACACAACTCTTGCACCTATGACTCAGGGGCCATCATAGAGGAGGGGGTGGGAAAATGTGAGAGCCAGAAAACCAGGAAATATGCTAGGAGATTGTGCCCCTGGAAACAGTAGGGAAGTTTCACTCAAGGTATCTCAAAATGTAGCTGCCTAAACAGGATCTGAACAAGGGTAACACCCACAGATAAACTAACATGGAAATTAGAAATTGCATGGGGCCCCACCCTTAGACAAAGAATTACAGGAATGCTGAATTAGGTATAAATAATCTTCCAGAAAAATCAGTTCCATAAGTGATTATCCAATACCAAATAATTAGTTCTGAAATTGTATACATATAAATGACACTAAACATACTGAGAAGGTTCTGTGTATAGACCTCTCTGTGTGTACTTAATATATATGCATATACATATATCACTATAACAGCAATTTTATTCTATCTTTCATAATTGATGGGGAGGAAAATCTCTAATAAACACAAATTAAAGGAATCCATGATCACCAAGCCAGACCTACAGATGATATCTGAAGGAATTCTTCAAACTGAAACAAAAGGTAAATACATTTAACCATGCTAGAACAGTGGTTAGGCAAGGAAAGAACACAAAAACACAGAACATAGAAAATGAACAAAACCACAGGAATGAACACATATATCGAGTGGGAAATATGATTCACTGGAACATAGTATGGGTTGATTGCTGTTTATTCAAGGAGAAATCTCTTACACCTAAAACAGATGATTGCCATGGGTTACTGTTCCAAACATGCCACCCGGATGCTCTCTGGAACCAGACCAGGAAGTAAAAGAGCAAGCTGGGGTCAAGACCCCAGACCTAGTCTCCCACTGGTCATGTCTGCACCTGAACCCATGCCCCAGTGGGTGTGGTCAGTGCAGGCAGGGTGGATATCTCACTACAATTCCCCTTTTAAAGAAAAGATTTAGGTTTGCTACAAGACTATATTCAAAGATAGCAAATATCAAGTATGCTCTAGGAGAAGAAGATTTAAGAACATACACACTTAAGACCTATTTCCAGTGAGGCAACAAGAGCAAATGGAAAGAACTACATATCCAGTCCTAGGGTGAAGGCATCACTATAGAGTTGTCCTATTCGGGAAAGTTTAAGTCTTGTACTTAAAATTTCTATTTATGAAGAGAGAGCAATAATAGTGACATTCTAATCTTCAACCTCATCAAAGACCTGAGAAGGAAGATAACAATACTAGGGTAAGCAGGGAGTGCAGTCAAGCAACTTCCAAAAGGTGTAGCTAAGACAGAAACAGAAGGCTACCTGGACGGTCATGAAAAGTCTCACAGCAGTGTAGGGGCAGCCATCTTTGGCTAAGGCCTAGAGTAACTGACCAACCAACATAGAAGCAGAGAGGTAGAAAGGCTGTCTTACCCTGACTTGGCAAGCTTCAACAGTCTTCTGTGTTTGTCTCCTGCAAGCACTCTAGGACAGCATGTCCAAAGTCACTGGCTGAGGTGGGGGCAGTTCTTTGCCCAAGAGGCCATAGCTGAAGAGAGATGGACTCCAGAAGGAGTGACACAGTGCCCAACATTCCTCAGATTTTCTTGGTGCTCTCAGGAGCAAATATGTCTCATGTCAACTGGGTACTAGTATTGAAACATTTATATGCCATATTCTGCAGGTCTATGAAGTATTTGAAGATTAAAAATCTATGTTTGACTAATCTCATAGGTATAAGAAATGTGGGTGAAAATATCTCTGAATCTTGTGGATCTAGTTGTACAATGGCTAAAGCTTCCCAAACTAATTTAGCAAGAACAGAGACTTAAAAAAAAAAAAAGTAACTATATACATGTATATCTTTCTCACCAATAGAGATATAGCTGAAATGTCTTGACTAGAGGTAGAACTATGAAGTGCAATGTGATAAAATATTCTAAGTTGTTTCAATATAAAAAATGTATATATATCCAGATGGTTTTATATTTGTGTGCAAAACATCGCAAGCAAAGACCCTAAACAGTTAACATACAGGAATCTAATAATTTAGGTTATCAAGGATCTAGCAATTTAAGTTATCTATACCTAACAGTTGTTAAAGTTAGTACACTAGAAATTATGTACATATACCTATATCCCATCCTAACCATACCCTTCCCAAACATACCCTAGACTTATCTAAAAGAGATACCTGAGTCTGAACATCACCTTCCACAACCAACCCTAAGCAACTAAAACCAACCCTATGAAGGTGTATATTATCCCTTAATGCCAACAGTAAGGAAAGAGGGCATTATTTTCTTGGGATTAGTTCCTGCTGAAATGGGATGATGACTTCATGGGATCCTGTAGGGAAAAAAATTAAGGCAACAAAATCTCTTGAGGGGACTAGCTGTAACATTTGTAGCTAGTCTCTGTATGGCAGGAACTACTCAACTGAAGTTCTTATCTGAAGCTCCGGCCAGGTTGTAATAAGAAGGTGCACCGCTGTTTAAGCTAGCTAGTTTGGAGTTGTCTCAAGCATAGTCCTAAACTGGTTTTAGGGTGATGTTTGTAGTCCAGATGCATCAAGTTGAATCAAGTGGAATTGATGAAGTGAAGCCCCATCTTTCCAGAGAGTTCAAAGCTTGCTGTTAGGAATTGTTATTGTTCCTTGTGGAAAACTTAAACATTAATATCAACACAGAAATTTCAACTTTTACATGTATGCATACTAGGAAAGGCAACAGTAAGGATAAAAATAAGTATGAGGGAAATTAGAATTTAAGACAAAAAAAGAGTTTAGACAAATGACAGCCCCTAGATTTTGTTTTCTTCTGTTTCACACCAATTGACGTCTTGATATAAGACAGAAACTGAATTTTGTTTTAACAACATGCTTGGATCTAGAGGAGGAAAGCCAAATCCAGCTCCAAAGCCACATTGGTTTACATGAATTTGGACAGAGTACTAGGAAGTAAAGAGAGATAGATTTTTGTATAGAAATAGTTCAGCAGAATTAGATATTGGTACCATATTCTTTGTTTCATGATTATTTCTGGATAGCTATCTTTTCTTCTTTAGGTACATGCACTTTCAGTGTCTTTAGGCTTTTTGAAGATGGGTGTTTTTGTTTTCCTGTAAAGACAAGAACAGAACACTTCCCCTACCTTTGAGAGTTCTCCACACAACTCATAGGAAATGTTTTGGTGGATATCATTTTCCTCAAGGGGTTTCTCTTGTTTAAATTGAATTTTGATCAAGTTTGACCGGTTTTCAAAGCTTTTCTTCTCCTGTAGACACAAAGGCAAAACCCCTATCCCAATGTAACACATATCCTGGTTTCCATATTGAAGTCAATATATCTTTGAAATACACTGGCTAGTTTAGTTCAGTTTTTCCCCCTATTGTCCAGTGTCTTTCTGTGGCTGTTTTTCCTTTCTCCTTAGCATTAAGAAAGTTTAATGTAAGGCATTATTTAATCTTTGTTGGGGGGGGAGTCTTTGTTTCTCTTACCTGTTTATATAGCATTTCCTTTAAAGTGTGATTAGATCTGTCGACTACTGCTTGTCCTGTAGGATTATGTGGTATGTCAGTTATATGCTTTATGTTGTAATACTTTTAAAAAGCTGTTTCAATTTGAATAACAACTGTTGCATACTAACCTTGAAAGTTAATGGTCTAAATTCCCCCAATAAAAACACAGAGTATCAGATTTGATTAATTATGGGTTTTCTGGGCTGTAAATGTGACTCAGTGGGAAAGAGCACTTGTTGAACAAATCTGTGTACTTGAGTTTGGATACCATGTGAGATTCTGGGTATGCCCATACATGCTAGCACTTTGAGAGGTAGAGACAGGAGAATTTCTGGAAGGTACTGACAGATTCTGTCTCAAATGATTAAGGCAGAGGGTACTAGAATAAGATACTTGATGTCCTCCTCTGGCCACTGTGAGGAAAGGCACAGATCAACACATGCATGTGCATTCACACACACACACACACACACACACACACACACACACACACACACCACTTCCTCCACAATCACAGAGAATTAGTCAATTTGTTGTTTACAAGAAAGATGCTCCACCACCAAAAACAAAGGTAACCTCAGGGTGAAAGGACGCTGAAGGAGTCCCAAGAAAGCAGGTATTGTTTTTCTAATATTTGACAAAATAAATGTCAAACAAAGTAAGTTAGAAGAGATAAAGATGCTTAGTTCATACTGAGTAAGGGGCAAATCCACCAAGACGTTGTTACAGTTCTAAACATGTATACCATAGATGCTGGTACACTAATTTCATAAAAGAAACACTGGCAGATGTAAACACGCAGGTCTGAGAGTGCTGAGGGTCGTATACCCAACTCCTCTCGGTAGCCAGGACATACCAACAAAGAATCGATTAACAAGTGATATGGGGTATGATCAAAGACATCTTTTGAAAATCACAAAGACTTAATATATTAAAATACATCTGCGTTAGAGAATGACCCAACAGACTTTTACAGAACATTTCATCTAATCACTAAAGACTACACGTGCATCTCTGCAACTCACAGAACTTTCTATAAAGTTGATATGATAGGACACAAAACAAGTCTTTATAAACACAGTTGGAATAATTTCTTGCATTCTGTCTACCAAAACAGAATAAAACTAGAAATCAATAATAAGAAACTGCAAAATCCCACAAACCTTTGGAGTCAAATGGCACACACTTGTGTAGCAGGCTTTTTCTTTTGGGCCACCAGCCAGTACCCAAATAGAGACTTGTTATTAGATATAAATACTCAGCCTTATCTTAGCTCTTACTTTAATCTGTTTCTCATCATGTTTTGCCTTGGGGCTTTTTACCTTTTCTTTCTGTATGTCCTACTCTGTGTCTGCTGGCTGGTGGCTGCCTAGCTGGTCCCAAGGGTCTCCCCCTCTTTCTCCCTGGTTCTCTTATCCTTCTCTCTCCTTTATTCTGTTTATTCTCTCTGCCTGCCAGCCAGCCCCACCTAGCTCCTGCCAATAGCTATTGGCCATTGAGCTTTTTATTAAAACAATCAGATGCCTTCGGCAGGCAAGTTAAAACAACAACACATCTATTCATAATTAAACAAATGCAACAGAAATAAATGTAACACACATTTACACAGTTAAAATAATATTCCACACCATAAACAAGTGTAATTCATCTTTACAATAGTTGAATATTCCACAATACCCTTGAATGATAAATGTGTCATTGAAAAAAATTCAGAAGGAAATTTTTAAATCCTTAAACTTAATGAAGATTAAAACACAATATATATTGCTTGTAGGACACACTGAGCAATTCTAAGACAAAAATTAATGGCTACAGATGCTATACTTAAAATATCAGAGATCTCAAATAATAACTTAATAAACACCCTTAGAACATTCAAACAAGGAAGCCAAACCCCATATTAGGAGATGAAAAAAATAAAGGCCCAGGCAACAATGAAATTAAAATAAAAAATAATGTAAATGATCAATGAAAAATTTGTTTTTTAGAAAATATAAACAAGTTTGACAAACTCTTACACAAACCAAAGAGAAAAGATAAATGAATAAAACTAGTGGTTAAAATAGACATTATAACAGATACCAACAAAACTCTTTATAAAGCCAACATAACTATGGTAATACCAAAACTAGATAATACATTAGTACAGGCTGATCTTAATAAACACAGGTTTGCATTTTTTAATAAAATTCAATTTAAATAAAACTTTTAATAAAATTCGAATTTAATAAAATTCAAGAGCATATCAAAAAGATCTTCACCATGAATAAGATGGTTTCATTCCAGGGTTGCAAGTATGTAGTGAAATATTCCTGGTGTATACTTCAATTTCTTTCTACACTGCTTTAAATTTTTATTGTAGAAGTCTTTCAATTCTTTATTGAAAAGGTATTGAAAGGTACTGAAAAAAAAGGTACTGAAAGTGATGTTGTTTTCCTGATGTCTTTCTTATATGTTTGTTGTTGGTATACAGGAGAAACTGTGCTATTTGTTTGTTGCTTGCTTTATTTTTTGTTTTGTTTTTACTTGTTGATTTTTTAGGCCTCACAACTTTGGTGAAGATATTTATCAATCCTGCAAAGTTTTCTTTTGGAGACTTGAAGATGTCTTATGTAGAGAATCATATCTGAAATTTAGGATACTCTGAGTTCTTTGGTTTTTTTTTTTCTTTCTTTCTTATATATCTTAGCATCAAGTGAGATGATTATGTTACTTCTGTCATTGAGTCTACTAATGTGATATATTTCATTTATTGATTTGTGTGCATTGAACCATCCATGCATCATTGAACTGAGGTCCATTCAGTTATGGCAAGTGGTATTTTTGATATGTAGTTGGTTTTGTCTGGAAGTATAATGAGAAATTTTGTGTCAGTGGGCATCAGATGGATTGATCTATAACTTTACTTTCTTATCATGTCTTTGTCTATGAGTATAACATGACTTCATGAGATGAACTACCAGCTTTGTTCCCTTTTTATTTATGGAATAGTTTGAGAAGTACCACTGTTGATTCTTCTTTTAAAAGTCTGGCAGTAATCAACTTGAATTCATTTGGGTCTAGGGAATTTTCAGTTGAGAGATATTTTATTAGTGCTTTAATCTTGTTGCTTTTTATACATCTGTTTAAGGTGTTTATAATATCTTGGCTTAATTTTAATGGGCCATATGTGTCTGGAAACATATCTATTTCTTTTAAATTTTCTAACTTGTTGGAATACAGATTTTGTTTTTACTTTGTCCTAATAATATTCAGAATTCCATTGGTCTGTTGTAGTGTCTCCTTTTTCATTAGCAGTGTTATTAATTTGACATTTTTCTCTCTTTCTTTTAGTTAGTTTCACTAGGGGTTTGTCAGTCTTTATCATCTCAAAACACTAACACTTTTCCCACTGATTCTTGTATTGTTTCATTTTGCTAATTTCTCACCTGATCATTATTCTTTCTTTGTCTCATTGATTTGGGGTTTAGTTTGTTCTTGTTTTAAGACCTTGAGGTGTATCATCAGACTAGTCATTTGAGACAACTCTTACCTCTTTAATTACTTATAGCTATAAAATTCCTTCCCTCTTAGAACTCTTTGCATTATATCCCATGGGCTCTGGTATGTTGCGTGTTCATTTTCATTTGACCCAAGGAATTTTAAATTTTTCTTTCTGATTTCTCTGATGACCCATTCATCATTCAGTAATGTGTTCTTCAATCTCCACGAGTCCATGAGAATACTATAGTTTCTCTTGTAGTGATTTTTTTTATTCCTTTGTGATTAGAACAAATACAAGAAACTATTTCGATTTCCTTATATTTTTGCTAAGATTTGTTTTGTGTCCTTCAGTATGGTCTGTTTTATGAGTAGTTCTATGAGCAGATGAGAATAATATTTATTATGCAATATTTGGGTGGAATATTCTACAACTGTCTATTAAGTCCATTTAATCTGTAATGCCATTTAATTTTTGCTGTTTTGTTGTTGTTGTTGTTGTTGTTGTTGTTATTGATTGTTGTTGGTATTCTCTGGCTATTGGTGAGCAAAGTATGGAAGGTACCCACTATTATTGTGTTGAAGTCAGTCTGTATCTTTATACCTTGATTCAAGAAACTGGGTGCACCCACGTTTGATGCCTATGTGTTTAGAATTGTAATATCCTCTTGATGAGTATTACAATAATTAATCAATATATAACAAGTCATTATATATCTCTTATAATTTTGATTTGAAGTCTATTGTCAGAAATTATTGCCATACCTGCATACTTTCTAATTCCATCAGCCTTGACTATCTGTTTTTGTCTTTTCATCCTAAGACTCTACTTTAGACTCTACTTTGTTAGTTTTTTTTTTCCAGTGAAATGTATGGATATGTGTCTTGATTCAATCTGCTAGTTTTGGATGAGGAATTGATAACATTCATAACAATTATTAATTATTAATTGCTATCAACCATTGTTCTGAAGTTTTTATCATTTTTTCTCCCTATGTAGTGCAGTGTATTTGTTCCTGTGGCTTCTTGGATGCATCTATCTGTCTCTTAAGTGTGTAGAATCTGGCTTGGCAGTTAATGTTTTTCAGATCTTGAAACACATCACTCCATGCTTTCCTTTCTCTTTTAGTTTCTGTTGGGGAGAAAAATGTGATTTTATTCTGACAGGTTTGACTTCATGTGTGTCTTGGTGTTTCTCTTTTGACCTTTCAATATACTTCTTTTGTTACGCATATTTACTGTTTTAACTATAGTATGTTGTGGGGGAAGTTCTTTTCTGGTCATGCATGTTTGGAGTTCTGCATGTCTCTGTACCTAAATTGGCATCTCTTTCCCTGCATTTAGGAAATTTCCTGATGTGGTTTTATTTTTACTGAAAATATTTTCTTTGTCCTTAGCATAAAATTTTTCTTCTTTTATGCCCGTAGCTTGTTTGATTCATCTTTTCATAGTGTCCCATAGATAGCATATATTCTGTTTGTACTTTCTTATTAATTTATGTGTGTCATTATCTGAATGTTTTAATTCATATATCTTCAGGTCCTGATAGTGTATCCTCTCTTTGATCTATTATATTTCTGAGTCTTTCTACTATTTTGTTGCTGTTGTTGACTTATTGAACTTCTCATTTTCAACGTTTCATGTTTTTTGAGTATTTCTATCTATTAAATTGCACTTTCATATCCAGTGTCAACTTCCTCATTTCATTAGCTATTTGTTTGTGTTCTCTTTGAATTCATTCAGTAGTTAATCTCTTTCCTCTTCTATTTCTCTGAGCATATTTATAAACAGTATTAACTTCTTTACCTGAGACTTCATTTAACTCATTCCCAGTGGGAACCATCTCTGTGGGATTACTAATGTTGCCTTGGTTTCTCACAACTTTGTGATTTTGTATTTGCAATTGTGCATCTCAGATTAGATCAGTGGCTGAATTTTTTTTAATCACTCTTATTCTTTCAATGACAATATTTACAATCTTCAGTTGGGATGAGGTTGTAGTAAGGCTGAGGTAAGGCCATTTTCTTCTCTAAACTGGAGGAGATACCTCAATGGAGGTGGGGGGGGTCAGCACTGGGACCAACCCCAGCATTATCCTGAGAGCAGAATACTATTTGCCAAACCAATTACTATAAAAAGGCAGGCCAAAAACACATTAATGACCCATTCAAATAGCAATCTCCAGTCTCCTGGGGTCTGGAGAAAAGGCTCAATGGCTAAAGAACATTGGCTGCTCTTCCCAGGGGTGTCCTGAGTTCTATTCCCAGCAGCCACATGGTGGCTTACAACCATCTATAGTGGGGTCTAATGCCCTCTTCTGACATAAAGTTATACATGCTGATAAAGCACTCATATACATAAAATAAATAAATCTTTAAAAAAAGCTATCTCCTCTTCAATTCTAACAGTTTTAGGAAGTAAAGGGACATTGTTTGCACTGTGTTAATGAAATTATTAGTTACTGAATGTATAAATGAAAAACAGAAAGCTGCGTAAGACTAGCATTTGGTATTAAGAAAACACAAAACTAAAGGGGAAAAGTAAATAGAAGAATGAACAAAGGGGGGCAATGAGGTAGATCTAGCTGAAGGTAAATATAAAGGAAATGGCCAGGCCATGCAATTGGACTTTTTTTTTGTAGTTTTTCCCCTCCTTATTTCATTGTGAAAAATTAACTTTCATAGTTCATTTTGAATCAGTGTCTATTATTTTGGTTTGCCTTGGTAGGCAAATAGTTTTGCTATATAGTTACGAAAAGTTTATAAAAACAAACTTGTCATAAAAATTGCTTTGAAATGGTGACAACTTAAGATGATTTGAAGACAAGAAAGGGCACAAAACAGACAAAAAGAAATTTTAAAACACCCCAATTAAAAAATCTATAGTTACATCCCATTCTATTTACTTTTCTTTTTTTTTTTTTAAACATACATTTTTATTGATTCTTTGGGAATTTAACATCAAGCATCCCAGTCCCACTGATTTACCAGTCTCTCTGTATCTGCCCTTTATCCTTGTATTGTCCCCCAACAAAGGCAAACTTAGAAAGAAATAGTAAAAATAAAATGAAAACTACAAATAAGAATATCAATGAAAAAAACCAAATGTTTACAAAGACAAAAATAAACAAACAAAAACCAAACAACAAAACACTTTGATCCTCCATTTACCCTACCTCTTCATTTATCTCAGTGGTATTGAGAACTGTTGGGTATCATGCTACTGTTGGGTATCATGTCCAAAAAGCTACATTTGCAAGGGTCCATTGTGTAATGTGTTGTTGGACAGCTTCAAGGCCTATCTAAGTATGACCTCTGGTACATCATCAATATTGGATCCTTACAGAAGCTCCTCCCAGATATCCTGCTGTTGTCCTGAGTCATGGAAATCCTGCGACTATGGTATCACCGGTCCCTTCATTCACTCCAGTAGGTCATAGATGGGGTAGATGTTGGGGTGGTCCAACTCAAAGCCCTGAATGTCTGCCAGGGTGGTCGCCAAAGTGGTCAGTACAGGCCTTTGGGACCACACCCCTCAGGTGATGGATGAAGCCAGCTCTCCCATGCCCATGGTGAGGCAGCAGGAGCAGGTTTCTGATAGGCGTGGTTAGTATTCTCCCTGGGCCAGTGAGGGATGGGGCCAGCTCAGCACAGCCCTTGTACTTCAATATATGGTTCAACACACAGTTTTCACAGGTCCCTGTGGTAACACAGACATCAACATGGACCAAAGCTGCTGCAAGACCATGGACCCAGACATGGGCATTAGTAGCAGCTTGAGCCTGGAAGTCACCATGGGCCAGGATGGCAGCACAGGCCCTCGGATTGGCATCACCCCAGCTGTAGGGTTACCCTCAGACACCAATATGGCCAGGTGGTGGCCCACACCTGGGCACCTGAAGCACACATAGCATTTTTCTTAGACCGGTCTGGTGTAGCCCAGTAAAGCCTTGAACTCAACATGCCCCTAAAGGTAACTAAGCTGGTGCTTACACTCCTCCATCTCCCCAGTGCTGGGGTTAGAGCCATGCACCACTACACTTGGAAGCTTATTTTGAATTTTTAATCTCCCACTTTATATCTTCCCATACTTTCTTTATTCTAACACTTGAATGTAATGTTTCATTGTTTTACATATGAAGACATCACAAAGTGCTCCAAAGTTTCTCACTCTCTGTATACTGTTTAGTTGTGGCCTTTGTGTTATTTTACATCTACTGCAAGGAGCTTCCCTAATGAGGGTTGAGAAGTCACTGGTCTATAAGCATAGCAGTTTGTTAATAGGAATCTTTTTATTGCTATAATTTTTTTAGCAAAATAATAATAGTAGGTTTTTCGCTAGGCTCATGAGTTACCTAGTCTCAGATTTTTTGGACACTTTAGCAATATCAAATATGGGTTCCATTTTATTAAGAGGGTTTCATGTCCAATCAAAAAGTAGTTGGTTACTCCCATAATATCTGTGCTACTATTAACCCCAGTATATCTTGAAGGCATGTTGCTGTTGTAGGTTGCAGAGTTTATAATCGAATGATAGTGATTACATTTCTCCTCTGGTAGCATGCAGAGTATTTATCAGCACAACTTTCCACCTCTAGTCAGTAAGGGTAAAGCTTACAGTAAGGCACTAGCTCAACATCCCTGTGTTCAGTGGAATAAGTAAGTATTATCTTCAGCAAGTGGGCTTTACCATCAGGTTGTGAAGAGTCACCAATAGCCTGTGATGTTTGGATTTTTCTATGGGACTCATTTTGCTAATGAGTCAACAAGATGCAACTCATTCCTGGCACTAGAAATTTTACTTGGTAGCATAAGATGTCTAGTTGGGGCACTCTCTCCCCTAGTATTTGTTGACCTCACTTAGATTCCTTTCATCCATCTATCTGTCTGTCAGTCTCTATATATCTATATCTATCTATCTAGATATTATATATACATATATAATATAGGAATATAATATAATATACATTATAGAAAGCTTCTATAGTATCAGGTGCCCACATGGTTTTTAAATGGCCTTTTATGTTAGTTGTTCATCTCCATATTTTTCCTTTACCATTCTCTCTATCCCTCCCCTTCTTTATTTAGTCCTTCTAACCTAGTTTCCCCATTATCTCTCCATAAAAAAATATATATTCTATTTCCTTTCCTTGGGTGAGCCTTTCCTCTCCCCTAGCCCTTACTAGATACCTAACTTACCTGACTATTTGAATTATAGTACAAATATAAAAAACTTAAAAGCTAATATGAACATATAAGAGAAACACACAAAATGTATTTATCCTTTTTTTTTTTTTTGCATCTGGGTTTTCTCACTGTCATAGTTACTCTCCTTTTTCTTTGAGGAAACACCATGACCAAGGCAACTTACTAAACAAAGCACTGAATTGACCTTTCTTACAGTTTCAGAGGGTTAGTCCATGATCATCATGGCAGGGAGCATGATGCTGAGAGGCAGGCATGAAGCAGTAGCTGAGAGCTTACATCTGACACACAGTAAGGAGGCCAAAGGATGAGCAAGTATCTCTGGAGTAGGGTGTAAAGTCCTTTGTGTTGTTCTTTTGATACAACGATTGCCTAAGAAACACAAACAGGAGACTCAGCGCCCACGTGGAGTTTATTGTGAAAGGGGAGAGAAAGGGGGATAGCTGGTGGCCAACTGAAAGGAGGGGGAGAGAGACAGAGAGGGGGGGAGGAAGGGAGGGGGAGGGAGGGAAGGATGGAGGGAAGGAAGGAGGGAGGGGAGGGAGGGAGGGAGAGAGAGAGGGAGCCAGAGAGAGAGAGAGAGAGAGAGAGAGAGAGGGTCAGAGAAAAGAGAGAAGGGGCCCCAGAGAGAGAGAGAGAGAGAGAGAGAGAGAGAGGTGCTCTTGGCACACTTGCTTTAAAAGGGGGGCTTGCACATGCATAACTGAGTCCCCTGCACAGGCAGATAAAGTTTGAGCAGCCACGTCAAGCCTGACGTAGGGAACTACATGGCCATGAGCATCCCGCCCATCGTCGGGGCGGGGTCAGCAGACTGCTGATTCCCAACACTTTGGGCATAGGCACCAGAGTGGATAAAGATCTTAGGTCTTGAATTAGATCTATTTGAGTCTTCCTTCAGAACTGCCACACTGCTTTCCATAGTGGCTGTACAAGTTTACACTCCCACCAGAAATGGATTAGGCTTTCCCTTTCCCTGCATTTTCACCAGCATGAGTTGCCATTTATTTTATTTATCTTGACCAATTTGACTTGTGTAAGATGAGATATTCAAAGTACTTTTAATTTATTTTCTTCTGATAGTTAAGGATGCTGGACATTTCTTTTAAACATTTCTCAGCCATTTGTGATTTATGTTTTGAGAATTCTCTACTTAGTTATGTACCCACTTTTAAACTTTGTTATTAGTTTTCTTAATGTCCAGATATTTTTTAGTTCTCTCTCTCTCTCTCTCTCTCTATCTATCTATCTATCTATCTATCTATATATATATATATATATATATATATATATATATATTATACTAACCATCTACCAGATGGATAGCTAATAAAGTTTTTTCTCATTCTGTAGCCTTTCACTTTGTCTGAATGATGGTGTCCTTTGCCATAAAGAAGCTTTTCAGTTTCATGAGGTCCCACTTATTAACTGTTGCTCTCAGTGCCTGTGCTACTGGTGCCCTGTTCAGAAAGTTTTTCTTTCTGAACTCTTTTCCAAAGAATTCAAGGATATTCATCACTTTTTCTTACATCAGATTAAGGATATCTGGTTTTATGTTGTGGTCCTTGATCTATTTGGAGTTGAGTTCTGTGCAGTATGATAGATACGGATTTATTTTCATTCCTCTATATGAAGCCATTCAGTTTGGCCAACACAATTTTTTGAGAATGTTGTCTTTCCTCCAATGTGTATCTTTGCCTTTTTCATAAAAGCTGAAATGTGCACAAGTGACTGGACTTATGTCCCCATGTTGCAGTGACCCCCCCATCATAAAATTCCTTTTGTTGCTACTTCATACCTGTAATTTTGCTACTGTTATGAATTGTAATGTAAATGTCTGTGTTTTCCAGTGGTCTTAGACAACTCCTGTGAAAGGGTCATTTGACAACACCCCCCCCCAAAGGGGTCAAGACCCACAGGATTCTACTACCTAAGCAGTTACTCATGTGCAATAAAGCAAACACTGTTCCCTGAAACTGTCTCCAGAGTGGTTCATCTGCACATCCTTTACCAACCCACAGACATTGTTGTATTGCTGGGGTATACCCCAATAATGATCGAATCTTTGGCTGAATTTCAACTGCTCTCTGACAAGAGCTGTCTGGTTAGTCTGAGAAAAAGCCCACTGCTTCTCAGAGGCTATGTCAGGCACATCTGGATTTGCAACATCTCTCAAGCAGTTGAATAAACACCAATAAGGCAATCACTGCTTAAGCGGAATAAGGTGTGTTTTATGCGGCAATATAAAACCACTAGCCACCTCCACCAAGACCTTAAAAGGTACAAATGCAGTAAAGACATATGCCTAGTAATCTGAGCAGATAAGCAACCATTATGTTCTTGGAGATTCATGTCTAAATTGGAATAATAATAATAATAATAATAATAATAATAATAATAATTGCTCAACTAAGTTTGTGTAGCCTACTGTTTGTGGTAAATAGCAAGAGATGGGCAAATTCACACTAAGCCCTCCCTGAGGGTATGTGGCTCACTGAAGAATGCTAATTTTATATTATTTCTCTGTTGTAAACATGAGATATAACATGTTTACAGCATAGAGGCAAGAGAGAGACAGTGAGGACAGAGAAATAGAAAGAGAGATACAGAAAGACACACACACACACACAGAGAGGGTAGGGGGCAAAAACAGAGACAGTCACAGAGACACACAGATAGACAGGGAAGAATAATGATTGGAGCTATCAGAACCAAGCAGTTTGGCTGCCTGCTTGACAGCTTTCATCTTCTCCTTCTCTACCTCACTATGGCTGGATCAGGAATCACTATCTGGTCTCCAGTCTCCAAGTGCATCGGGATTATAAGTGATGGTACGTGACATTCCAGTGGAGTGATGGCAATCATTGTTCTGTAAATGACCTACTATATTTACAGAAATATGGAGCTGTCAGCCAGCCAGCTGCTTTTTTTCTGTTCTGGGGGTGCTATCCTCGTAACATTAGGGTGCTTTATACTCATGGTAGTTCAAGGATCCTATCCCAATCTCAGAACTTACTATAGTGGTCATGTTGTTGCCATGGCTTTGGCTTAGGAAACTTTGCCTCAATCACAGCTTCTTCAGACACCCTGAAACAATGCCACAAAGCTTCCCTTTGATGAGGAAAGCTTTGGAGGACCATTAGATGCCTCCAACAGCTGCTTTATCAGCCCCCAACTCATCTTGCAGATGTCCTTGATCCCTGCAAACTTCCCCATCCCTGACATTTGCACGAGGCAGACCCAGTAAGCCTGTGTAGACAGGCGTGAGTAAGCATGGAGTTTAGCAGATAAGAGGGTGGGCAGGCACCAACAGTCTTACCCATGTGGTTTTATTGCCTTCTATGGTCTCTCTCACAGGCAGAGCAGGCTAAGCTGTAACAGGGAGATTAGGAAACTGCCAGGGTTGCTTGTTCCAGGTATAGCAGCCTGCAGGAGGCAATTAGGGTTCCAGAAAGCTAATACAAGCAGGGATGGTGGAGAGTGGAGCCCTGAAGTCCATGGAAGTACAGTCACAGGGAGAGGCTGGAGGAGCTGGAGGATGTCGTTGCAAGTGGAGCAGCCACCAAGACTGTTGGCTCAACTAACATGAGCTGCTGGGTGCTTGGGAGGCTTGTGCTCCAAGCTCAGAGCTACCACATGAAGAGGTCTCACCTAAACCTCATTGACATTGGCATCAGATTTCCCTATAAACACTAAAAGAACCCTCAACCAACTAACTGGTGGTGGTCTTCTTCCTTTCTTCTTCATGATGGTATCTGACATGCAAATGTGACCTTTAGCCTTCTCACCCTCTATCAATACTCCTCCCCCCCAAAAATAACCCTGATATTCACTAACTCCCAATGATCTCTGCTATGTCTGTGTGTCAGGCAAATGTAAACACCTCTGTCCCATGCTATCTGGCATGCCCATCTGTCCCTCTCTACTTCCTTTCCCCCCCTGTCTGTCTATTACCTGCTCTTCTGTGACTTTAACTGGCGTTGGGGATAAAATTGAGGATTTGGACCTTTCTGGCTAGAAGTGTCAGCTCTTGAGTTCTTCTAGGGTGCTAATCTCTTTTCCTGCCACTGTTTGACCTATGTTCACCCACATTGCTACCCTCAGTTCTATATTCTCAAGCTTCCACACAATGTGATAGGCAAACTCCAGGGACTGTCCTCAAACTGATGGAGTAGTATGAGCAGTAGAAGTCCTGACAATCTCAGCATCTAGTGTAACTGCATCTGGTAGACACAGGCATTGTCAGGACCTTTGTCTCAGTCTCTTTGAGCTTTGCTTATTGTTATCAGTTGATGTCACATGTGGGACATAGCACAGAGTCTGTAATGGTGTTG
Source organism: Cricetiscus sungorus (assembly GCA_030556225.1). Taxonomy (NCBI): domain Eukaryota; kingdom Metazoa; phylum Chordata; class Mammalia; order Rodentia; family Cricetidae; genus Cricetiscus; species Cricetiscus sungorus. The sequence continues at coordinate 90,122,531 of JANBXA010000734.1, read as the reverse complement.
AAGGAACTCCTGTGAAGGTATGGCTCAGTGGTAGAGTGCATGCTTGCCTATCTGGTTTAACCCCAGTATCAGGAATGAATAAAACAAAAATGAAATAAAACAATAGACAAACTGCAACAGCTAATCTTGGTGCACACCCCTGGGCTCACCTACAAGGGATTATCTTGATTAGATTAATTAGATTAATTGTAGCAGGAGGAGCTGGCCTAAATGTGGGCAGCATTTTCAGGTGATGTGGGCTAGACACAGGGAGACCTGAACTGGAAGAGTGTCCTTTTGACTGCTTTTCTTAACATCTCATTTGTGAGTTTAGTTATCCCATTCATCTACCTTGTTGCCACAACTGCCATTATTAACTGTCGTCAGAACCCGTCTTCAGCCTTCCAATACGGATGGAGAGTGGTGGTTCTCTCAGGGATCCCCCAGGTCCTCAGCACCAGATTGGAACTTCCAGGATGTCCAGCCTCATGGACTCAACAGCTATCTGCATCAGTCACTCAGTGTGAAGACCGCCATGTGGGACTACAGAGACCATACTGTGTAAGTCAGTCAAACATATACTGAACATATATTCATGCTATCAGTTCTGTTCCATTAGTGAACTCTGACAAAGAGATAAATAAACAAATCAATAAAATCTGAGGCTCAGACAGTCTCTGATACTTGTTCAGCATCGCAGAGAAGTGAAACCTAATCTTGAACTCAGACCTTGTGACAGAAAATTTGTTGCCTCTTGTAATTCCTTTGTTCTGCCTCTGGGCATAGTAGAAAAAGGAAATGCCTGGCCTCATGAAATTTTAGACTGCTTGAGTATAAAGAGAATGTCTTCTTTGTGTATTCATTCTGTTCTAAATGTCCAGCAAGGACCCCTCCCCCGGGGGTGGGGGGCGCGTCTTGTGCCAAGCTTTTGGTGAATAATTCTGTGGAAAGTGTGCTCAAGTAGCAGAGTGAAAGTATGAGCCGACAAGTGAATGAAGACACAGATGCTGGCAGCACCCAGGGACTGGCTCTCCTAGAACAATCTTTATGGAGAGAATACGTGCATGCTATGAAGTGAGTCCTGGGCGTCTCTTAGAGACAGATCATACACAGCTTCCTGGTCTTTTTCACAAACCCTCTCAAACTGAGCAAACTGCCGAGTTAGGAATGCAAGATGAAAGGGGAATCTGAGAGGTGCTCCACCCTTTTCCTCAGTCTGTGGAATTCTTACTCAAACTGGGGGCATTGCTGGGCGTATTTCTTTGGAGACCAGCATTTCTTAATTTCTTAGCATTATTAATCCTCACAAATAAATGCTATGGGGAAGGAGAGAAAGCTCAGCCACGTAAAAGTAGGCTCACAACCAAGAAACAAACAAGCATGCTATGAGCTATGCTCACCTATTTAAACACCCAGGAAAGACAGATACATTTTAAATAAATAAATTAACATGCAATTGCTTTGGTTGTGTCTTTCTTAAATTTCCTTCCTCAATACAAAAAGTATTGAAGCTCTGTTTCTTGCCTTACAAGCATGGCATCTAAAGCTTTTACAGTCTAATGTATTTAAAAATCTCTTCCTTTAGAATATTAAAAACACTATCTTAAAATGATCAAAATATAACACAATTATTTCATACAATTAATCAAGTTATCGTCCCTCAAAACTTTATATCTACAGCAAAAGTTTTCCTTTTCCATTAAAGTTTTATCTTAAAAACTATATTAAGTGATTTTTTTTATATATGACTCCCCCAAGAAGTTGATAAACTGATTAGTTTTTGTTAAACATAGGCAAGTCATAGAACAAGTATATACAGAAATAAAATAAAACATTAGCCATATATCTGTAATGAAGAAAGCAGTTTAGAAACTAAGCATGAATTTCTCCTTGCATTTGTGTGTGTGTGACATTGTTCATTACCAGCCAAATTCAGTCTGGACATCAGTCTGAGCATATTGTTGTGATATGATAAAGGCAAGGTCTGTGCTTGCTCCCTGCTCAGCCTTTTTCTGGCTCAGCAGGGCATCCAGGAAAGAAAAAATCCCTTTGGCAGGAATAGAAGAAACTTCCAAGTTCTTCTGAAGACTCCTTCGATGATAGCAAAGCTTAGGGCACAGTGGGTTGACTTTAAACATGAGCCATAGAGAAAAGAAACTAAAGACAAAGCCATAAAGTAGCTACACCTTACCTTGGGAATTAGGGCAGAGGTCTCTAGGAAAAGTGGAAGGAAAGAGAGTCCAAAAAACGGGGCATGGAGTGGAGGATGGCTGGGAGCATACAGAATGGAAACATTTTAGCCACATTCTTGTTATTTTCACCCACTTGGTGCCAACTGCCCAGGCTGAGCCCCAAGTGTGTGGGATAGAGATGGTCAGGAGATGTCAGCAAACCTCGAGAGGTGCGTCCTTTCCACACAGCAAACCTGAAAGGAAACATTTCAAATGTTGTGGCCTAGGCTCCTCACCAGCTCCATCCAGTACTGCCCATATACCAAAGATGAGGATGTGGTAACAGAAACTTCTGTTAATGTCAGCTTTCTTCGACAGGTGCAAGAAAGCTAGTGAAGTTCCAGAGCTGCCCCTACTCCCCATTCAGGACAGTGCCCTGGACCAAAATGATGCAGCAAAGTCAGGAAGGGACCTGTATCCTCCCAGAGATGGCTCTACAACTTTCTGTGTGTCCTCCAAGCTGATGAGGGGGTCAAGGGAGGTTAGGAGACCACCAAAAGCCAAGGACTAGGGAAAAAATACAAAAAACAAAAACAACAACAACAACAAAACCAAAAAACAAAAAACTGTCCAGGCAAGGAAAGCAGGTGAGACCAGTTTAGCCTCAATAGCCACATCTGGTGCACCTGCCTCCTAGCCATAGACTACACAGGCACTAAATGACAAGTTACAGACTCCTGTGTACAGTCCCGAGTCCTAGTCTTCATCCTTGAGGTGTGCAAACTTCTTCACTCACCAGTGAATCCTGGGAGAAGGGCCGTATCAGAGAAGCTGACCTGGAAGACAGCCGGCTTCTTTTCCTTGGCAGATTTTGTTTGATTTTCAGTTTCCCTTAATGAATGGACAAGAATAAATCGGCCATTCAAAACAAAGAACAACAAAATAAAATTTGCTTTTAAAACTTAGTGAGATAAATTTTAAAAGCGTTTCCAAGGTCCAATGTACCCAACATAAAAATTAACTCTGTAAGTTACAATTTGATAGTTTCTCTTTTTCTCTTGAAGACAAAGTCTTACTATACATCCAAAGCTGCTCTAAAAATTTTGATTCTCCTGCCTCAGCCTCCTGAGTACTGGCTTTGCAGATGTGTGCCACTATACCGGGTTTACTAAGTTCTACGCTTCAAATTACCAAGCAGTACAATGTAAACAACAAAACCTCCCACCCCACCTCCTTCCCTCTGTCAATCCTTTCCACCATTCTTTCTCAGGCAGCCACTGCTCTGCCTTCTATCACTGTAACTGTTTCCATTTCCTGGAACTTTTAACTAGCAGACTCATAAAGTATGGACTCTGTCTTTCTACCGTTACACTCAGCAGAATTATTTTGAGATTCACCCATATTACTACTTGTATGAGCAAATCATTTCCTTTTTAATCAGTGAGTAATATCATGTATGGCTTTTCCACAGTCCATTTACCCTGTCATCTATTGTTTGAAAGTTGAGTTGTTTCCAGTTGGGTTTTTATTTCTTTTAAAGACAGGGTTCCATGTCATGTGGAATAGTCTTGAGATCACCATGTAGCAAAAGATTACTTTGAACTTCTGCCCCTCTGAGTGCTAGATTCACAGGCACTGACTTTAGATTCATTGCTTAGGTTTTAGATTGTATGTAAAGGTTCCAGCTACCATCTATCTTTACCAACACTTGAGTCAGGGAGTCTTTTTAATTTTAGAATTTTCATTAAGTGCATAAACTTTCATTGTGGCTGATTTGCATGTTTAAATAATGATTCTGAGATACTTTTCAAGTTCTTTCATGAAGCTGCGTAGCACCTGGGTTCAGATCTTTTCTTCGATTTTTATTGGGTTCTTAATAACTTTCAAAAGTTCTCTGTATTTTTACACAGGAGTCCTTTATTCATCATGTTTTATAAAGATTACTCTCCCGGCCTATAGCTTATCATCACAACAATTGAGGAGCCTTTTAAAAAATCACTACTAGTTGAGAAATATTTGAGTAGAAATCTAAGGTAGATCTAAGAAGTAACTATGAAATCTCCACCAAACACCAAGTCATAAGATGTTTCTTCTAAAAGTATTATACATGTGGGTTTCAAATATTGATACCATTGGACTTTATCAGCCAGGCATTGGTGGTACACATCTTTAATTGCAGCATTCAGGAGGCAGAGGCTGGCACATCTCTGTAAGTTTAAAGCCAGCCTGGCCTACAGAAAGAGTTCCAGGACAGTCAGGGCTACACAGAGAAACCCTACATTGAAAAATAAAAACAAAAAGACCACAAACAAACAAACAGACAGACAAACAAACAAAAAAAGATGATGCAAGGCAGAGTGTTAGTCTAATGTTTGGCTTTCTGAATGAAGTGGTCACAGAAAGATGGTCAAAGTTCTGTAGAGAAGTAGACATAAGACCGAGTCAGCTTCAAAGAAGTAACAACCAAGGCTGAGAGTGTGCCCAGGTGGTCACAGCAAACAGTTATTTCTAATTAATGTCCTATTAACACTAAAAGATGGAGAAAATATACATGAGCAGCTGCAAAGTACTACAAGAAAGAGATCTCCAAATAAAGTTGAGTATTATCCTTACAAGTTCTGTGAAGAATTGTGCTGGGATTTTGATAGGGATTGCATTGAATCTGTAGATTGCATTTGGCAGGATTATTGCCATTTTTACTATGTTTATCCTACCTATCCAAGAGTGTAGAAGATCTTTCAATTTTCTGGTATCTTCTTTTGTACGCGCCTACCTCTGCCAGCAAGGAAGACATGACTCTGGGAAGATCTTCTTCATGCAGTTTTAATCAGGATCCTTGAAATATGTTCTTCTGACTTGCGGGAGACCCAGGGGACCCCTGCACAGGCTTAAATACCCTTGCACTAACCAACCCCAGTGAGCTATGTGGAAGCAGACAGGCTGAACAGACTTAACCAAATAAGGGCTTGTTTATGCCAGAGAGCACTCACCCTTGGGGAGGTGGAAAGCGGAAACTAGTGCCACCTTTAAGGCGTGGCACTTCGCAGCTCTCTACAGTTCCCCCTTTTTGTTTTAATAACGCAACAGGCAAGGGTAGTGGTCTGGTCTCCAGTAAAGCAGTGAACATTGTAATGACCCTGAATCCTAGTAGTCAGCCAAGTCAGTGCCACACCCATCCAGTATCTTTTTCCTGGAGGTGGGGCCTTGGATACCAACCCACATGCAACCAGACTTGCCCTTCTCGGAGTTGCTCACTTCCAGAGCTAATTTGGAGTGCAGTGCTAAGCCATACAACCTGAACGTGAAGGATCAATTCTTGTTCATGACTGCGAGCCATGCTTGGGGAGACTGTCCTGCCCCAATGGCTGTAAATGCCTGGACAACCATAGCTGCATGCCGCTTCTGAGCAAACCTCATCTTGCAAAGGCACCACAGGCCCACGAAGGAGATAAGCAACAAGAGTACAGCCATGGCTCCCATTCCCGCCCACTCTTTCAGATGATCCATGGCAACGGGAACCATGATGACTATCTGGCAGCCAATCCTGCATCCACACGTGTGAATTCACTGCAACAATGGCCACTCACAGCTGTACCATTAAGTCATCAAAGTCAGCAGAACAATTTCCTAAAAGATAGCTAGACAACTGTGACAAATTAGCAGCACGTGTAACTCATACTGAATGCTGATAACACGCAAACCTGGATATTTCATTTCACATCCCAATTGGGCCAGCTGCCACAATGTATCTATTTGCTCCTGCACCAGATCAATTTTATGGTTTACAATTATTAAACCTCCTTTTAGTTGAGCACCAATTGTGGATTGGGCATCCAAGGTGGTAGCCACATTCGTGGACAACTCATTCAGCTTAGAGGCTGTCTGCACCAATGTGCTCATAGCCATGGCAGCCGTGACTGAACCCACAACTGCAAAAGAGATAGCTGCAACTATGGCTGCTGTGATGCCAAAATCTCTCCCTGCAGCCTTTACCAAACAGGCCATAAAATCTGAAAATGGTTTTATGGGGCCTTGTAGTATCTTAGTGAGGTTACCACTCACCTCTCCCTTATTGGGTAATGACTTCCATGCTTTTATGGCAATCTGATTTACTTGTTTAAGACTTAAGTCATTTTGTACAGCTTTCCAGACCTCAGGGCAAAAGGAATGCCCTGTACCTCGGCCCCGCCCTTTCTCACTCTGATCAGGAGAAGGCGCTGAAGGCATTGTTCCAGGAGGGTCCCTCCCCTCCCCACATTGCCATTTCTCCTCTCCCTTCCCCCTCTGCCCCTTAGGGGATTGTTTCTGAACCTTTTCTACGAGGGCTTGCAATTCTTCCTCAGAATCTGTTTCATCCATACCTGACTCTCCTGTGCTCTCAACCTCTTCTGATCTTTCTTGTAACATTTCTAGCACAGCTTTCCCTTTTTTCATCGCCTCTTTACAGTACCTCTTGTCTTCCATACAGCTACACACTAACTTCCAAACAGGTCAGACTCCAGACTTTAGCGTCCCTTGTTCCCAAGCAAAGTCAAGATCCCTGCCTAACTTGTCCCAGCACGCTAGTGTGAGGTCTCCCAAAACTGTGATCCAAGGTGCAATGGCATCGCATTCGCTCAGGAATCTTTCTAGTGTGCTTTTCTTTATCTTAAGTTTCTTTGACAAAAGTAGCTCCTGAAGAGCCAGAAAAATTGGATGAGACTGAGAAGTCCCCATTTTGAAAATTTTACTTTCGGTTCGTTAGAATCTCTCGCTCAATGCCTGAGACTTTATTGTTGCTTTTTTCCCTGCAGTCTTTAACTTTGTTCCAATTTACCTGGGACTTTATTGCTCCTTACGGGAGACTTTATCGCCTCTTTACCGAGGGCCTTAAATTTGGTCCCAACTTACCTTGGGAACTTGCCAGCGCTGCCCTGACTACAAGAAGTTCTGATCTGAAAAATTCCCGGTACGGGCCACCATTTGTATGCGCCTACCCCTGCCAGCAAGGAAGACGTGACTCCGGGGAGATCTTCTTCATGCAGTTTTAATCAGAATCCTTGAAACATGTTCTTCTGACCCGTGGGAGACCCGGGGAACCCCTGCACAGGCTTAAATACCTTTGCGCTAACCAACCCCGGTGAGCTACTTGGACCCTGCAGATCGGCTACTCTAATGCAGAAGCAGACAGGCTGAACAGACTTAACCAAATAAGGGCTTGTTTACGCCAGAGAGTGCTCACCCCTGGGGAGGTGGAAGGCGGAAGCCAGTGCAATCTTTAAGGTGTGGCACTTCGCAGCTCTCTACATTCTTTAATTTCTTTCTTTAAAGACACAAAGTTCGTGCTATATTGGTCTTTCACTTGTTTGGCAAGTATTACCCCAAGATACTTTATGTTGTTTGTGGCTATTGTAAAGGGTGATGTTTCTCTGATTTCTTTCTCAGCCCCTTTGTCGTCTGTATGTAGTAGGGCTACTGACTTCTTTGAGTTTATCTTGTATCCTGCCACTTTGCTGAAGGTGTTTATCAGCTGTAGGCGTTCAAATGGTAGCCCACAGACTGGGAAAGGATCTTCACCAACCCCACCTCTGACAGAGGGCTGATCTCCAAAATATACAAAGAACTCAAGAAACTAGTCAACAAAACACCAAATAATCCAATTTTAAAAAGTGGGGTACAGACTGAATAGAGAATTCTCAATAAAGGAATTGAAAATGGCTAAAAGACACTTAAGAAACATCCTTAGCCATTAGGGAAATGCAAATCAACTCTGAAATTCCATCTTACTCCTGCCAAAATGGTTAAATTAAGACTAATAACGACCTATGCTGGAGAGGATGTGGAGAGTGGGGAATACTCCTCCATTGCTGGTGGGAGTGCAAACTTGTACAGACATTTTGGAGATCAGTATGGCAGTTCCTCAGGAAAATGGGAATCAGTCTACCACAGGATCCGGCAATAGCCCTCTTAGGCATATACCCAAAAGATCCACATCCATGCAACAAAGACATTTGTTCAACTATGTTCATAGCAACATTATTTGTAATAGCAAGAACCTGGAAGCAACCTAGATGCCCCTCAACTGAAGAATGGATAAAGAAGATGTGGCACATTTACACAATGGAATACTACTGGGGGTGGGCAATGGAATCTTGAAATATGCAGGCAAATAGATGGAACTTGAAAAAAACCATCCTGAGTGAGGTAACCCAGTCACACAAAAAGGAACATGGTATGTACTCACTCATATATGGATCTTAGACATAGAGCATAGGATCACCAGCCTATAATTCACACCACTAGAGAAACTAGGATACAAGGAGGATTCTAAGAGATTCATATAAGGTCATATAAAGAAAGGGACTCTCCTGAGCATATTGGGAGGGGGGCAGTGAGTGGAGAGGGAGCTAGGAGAAAGAGAAGGGGAGGAGAGGAAAGCATGTGAAATAGGAAGAGGAGGAATAGGTGTGTGTGTGTGTGTGTGTGTGAGAGAGAGAGAGAGAGAGAGAGAGAGAGAGAGAGAGAGAGAGCATAAAAGAGGGAGCCATTATACATTTGAAGAGAAAACTGAATCTAGAGAAATGTCCAGAGACCTACAAGACTAACCCCAACTAACAATTTGAGCAACAGTGGAAAAGCTGCCATAAATGCCCTTCCCTGATAATGAGATTGATGACTAACTTATCCTCCATCATAGAGCCCTCACCTAGTAGCTGATGGAAACAGAAGCAGACACCCACAACTAAACACTGAGCCGAATTGGAATCCAGATACAGAGAGGAAGGACAAGACCAGGCTACAAAAACACATAGAGACAGCTGACCTGAACAAGGAGGAGCTAATGGGCCCCCAGACTGATAGCTGGGAATCCAGCATTGGACTGACTAAGACCCCCTGAACATGGGTCTCAGTTATAAGGCCTGGGAAGTCTAAGGGACCTCTGACAGTGGAACCAGGATGTATCCATGGTGCACAAAAGGACTATGGGACCACATTTCCCATGAAGGGATACTCCCTTAACCTAGAGACAGGAGAGAAGGCCTAGTCCCTACTCCAAATGACTTGACAGATTTAGATGACCCCTCCTGGGGGGCATCACCCTATATGTGGAGTGGGGGTGGGGTGGTATGGGAGGGGAGGGGGAGGGTGGGGGCAAGGGAGGGTGGAAGAGAGGGAAAGAGGAAAGGAGGGAGGAAAGAAGAACCTGGAAGCAACCTACATGCCTGAAGAACTGAAGAATGGATAAAGAAGATGTGGCACATTTACACAATGGAATACTACTCATGGTGTGGGGGGGGGACAAAAAACAAACAAAACAAAAATAAAACAATGGAATCTTGAAATTCGCAGGCAAATGGATGGAACTTGAAGAAACCATCCTGAATGAGGTAACACAGTCACAAAAAGAGGAACATAGTATGTACTCACTCATATATGGATCTTAGACAATTAGACATAGGGCAAAGGATCACCAGCCTATAATTTACTCCACCAGAGAAATTAGGATACAAGGAGGAACCTAAGAGATTCATATAAGGTCCCTCACAGAAGGGGAAAGGGAAAAGATCTCCTGAGCATATTGGGTGCAGGGGCCGGTGGGTGGGTGCAGTGAGTAGAAAAGGAATTAGGAGAAAGAGAAGAGGAAGAAAGGAGAACATGTGGGACCAGGAAGATTGAGTCGGGAGAAAAGAGATACCACAATAGAGGGAGCCATTATAGGTTTGAAGAGAAAACTGACTCTAGAGAAATGTCCAGAGACCTACAAGGATGACCCCAACTAACAATCTGAGCAACAGTAGAAAGGCTATGTTATATGCCTTTTCCTGATAATGAGATTGATAACTAACTTATATGCTATCATAGAGTCCTCATGTAGTAGCTGATGGAAACAGGAACAGACATCCACAGCTAAACACTGAGCCGAACTCCTAGATTCCAGTTGCAGAGAGGAAAGAGTGATAAGAAAAGGGGTCAAGACCAGGCTACAGAAACCCACAGAGACAGCTGACCTGAATAAGGGGGAGCTCATGGGCCCCAAGACTGATAGCTGGGAATCTAGCATCAAACTGACTCAGACCCCTTGAACGTGGGTCTCAGTTAGAATGCCTGGGCAGTCTAAGGGATCTCCGACAATGGAATCAGGATGTATCTCTGGTGCATGAAAGGACTTTGGGAACACATTCTCCAGGAAGGGATACTCCCTTAACCTAGAGGCTAGAGGGGGGGGCCTAGACCCTACTCCAAATGATTTGACAGATTTTGATGATCCCTCCTGGAAAGCATTACCCTCCCTGTGGGATGGGGGGGGATGGGATGGGAGGGGGTGGGGGACATGGGGGGAGGAAGGGAGGGAGAAGAGGGATGGAGACGTAAAATAAGAAAAAATTACATATATATGTAATTTTCATATATATGTTAAAGAGATCTCATGGTAGCTTTAAGTAGCTCACTGGTGCCTGTGAGATGAGGTGATTGACAGCAGTCTAAGGTCCTGTACCATTCCAGCAACCAGGGAAAGCAGTCTGCTGTAGGACTGGAGGTTGGGAAGTGGTGAACCCTAAAAATTCCAGGGGGGTAGAAATAAACAAGAAAACTGAATGTCATCATTGTTAGACAAGAATCGGCACCTATAGAAAGATTTCTGGCTGAGGGCTGAGAAATTAAAGAGTTATTGGCCCAAAACCTCTGCTCTTGCTGCCTAAGCAAGTGAGAGAGGAAAAAATACTGAAGGAAGAAGGATGGATTGAGGGAGGGATAGAGAGAGGCAGAGAAGGAGGGAGGTAGATGTGGATGGGTAGATAAGTATGCAAATCTCCATCTTTAGTCACTATATGTAGCTTCTCTGTCATCATGGAATGCTTTGTCAATTCCTCATGTTTCTGTTTCTGCCAGTCTTACTACCATGGATTATTCTTCAAGGCTCTCATCTAATGTTCTTCAGGGTGAATAACAGTGTAAACTTGTATTTCCCAAGGGAAATACAAGTGAAGTGTTCCAGTCATTTAGAAAGAAAGAAAGGGAGAGACAGAGAGAGGGGGAGGGAGAGAGGAAGGAAGGAAGGAAGGAAGGAAGGAAGGAAGGAAGGAAGGAAGGAAGAAAAGAAGTCTCCTTCCAAAGACAAGACTATATGCATTTAGGGTTAACTGAAGCAACTGGCCATCATTTGTTTTCCCCTATCAACAGGCAACTTGAAGTTCATGGTATACATTTCAGGATGGCAACCATCACCAAGTGTTCATCTTGTTAAAATTCTGGGGTAGGAAAACACAGGCTTACCTGGATCATCCATCCTCAGCACTTTAATAGACACCTGCTGTTCCGGCCACTGTGCTAAATGCTGCGAACCTCTTTCATCTGTACATTTTATTGCTTAATCTTCCTGGCAGCTGTGTGCTTTTCACAAAAGAAGCTGTGTTTACAAAGGTGTACACTTGCCAGGTCCTTGCTGTTAGCACAAGACACAGAGCCTCCTTGGAATCTATAATCTAGTTGAGCAGGGAGGACCTGAGTAATGATACCCTAAGGTATGTGTCATTGTAGACATACATTAACCCAGTGTGACTCCCACAGGAAGCTCTGGGAAAGCTTTTCAAGAATGAATAGAACTCTGACAGGTAAATGCTGGCCTTTGAAAAGGGAAGGGGAAGTGGAAGAGCGATGTAAAGTAAAGGGGAGGATTAATAGAGGTGCAGGGACAAGGAGTGCCTAGTGGGGTCAGAGAACTACAAGGATAGACTAGCAGAAGATGCCCATGGGTCACAGGTTTGGAGGTAAAACTGGACTGCAAAAGCATTTCCTCTAGGAGACAGACTTATGTCTTAAGAAATGCTGTCTGGGGACCGAAGAGATAGCCCAGTGGTTAAGAGTCAGTACTACTGCTACAGAGGACCCGAGTTCAGTTCCTGATACCTACTTCTGGAAGCTTACAACTGCCAGTATGTCCAGCTCCAGGGGATTGGAGGCCTGTGGCCTCCACAGACACCTGTACCCTCATGCACAGACACATGCAATTAGAAATAAAATACATATTAGAAAGAGGAAGAGCTGTTTTCTTCACCCTTTCACATACCTCTGAGTGGGCTGAAGGAGAGAGTAGGAATCAGGGATGCAGGATGAAGCTAGTTCCACATCACTGGCCTTGCCTAGGGAGCATACATACCTATGTACCAGAGTGTCTTCCAAGGAAAAGGAGGAATTTCATTTCCCATCTATACTGATTTCTCATAAGCTATTCTTGTACCTATTCCTTGGAAAATAAGATGGGATGCCCTGCGGACTGTTGTTAGTTTTGTTGGTTCCTTGGCCTGTTGGTGGCCTGGCACTAAAGTGCAATCTTGATGCGTCAGAAAGATGTAAACCAAGTGATGATACAGGATGTCAATGTGGTGATGATGCACACTGGGCTGAGGGAGCCAGCTTTGCCTCACACTGGTACTAGAGAGTGTGAATGCGTGTGAACTGTACTGGATGGGGAGACAATGACACCCAAGTTTTAAATCTAAATAGCGGTTAGAATGGTGGCCTTCCTATGGGAAATGAAGCAATGGTCTAGGAAGCAAGGTTAGTAAGCTTTCTTTAAACACTCCCTCCTGGGATTAATGGTGAGACTTCCACAAAGAAATATCCAGAAACTGTTCCAAAGCCAGAGCTGGTGTTCAGAAGAGAATCCGAACTGGAAAAAGCAAAACGGGATGAAGCCATTCGTGCTTGAGGGGTGATGTGATAGGCAGAAGAGCTAACCAAGGGCAGGCCTCTGAGGAAGCAGAGGGAGGAGGCTATGCAAAGAGACAGAGGGCAAAGAAGCCATGGCTGCTTAGGGAACTAGAGAAGTGAAGAGAGGAGGAGGAGGAGGATGAAGATGTGTTTGCTGATGAAGGACTCTTCTCTGGCAGGCTTTCTGCCCTTCCTGTCCCAGTCCATCCAGAAACTCCTATCTTGCTGATGGGCTTGGGCACAGATGGCTTTGGAAACAGTTTCTCACCTGTGTTTGCTTGGGTATCAGTGTGCCCTTTAGCTGAGATGTTTATTTCCTGTAAGCAAGGACGGAATGAGGCACAGTAAACGGGACTCCTGAGAACATTTTTCAGAGTGTTGGGAGGCAAACCCTAAGGTGCATGGAGCAAGAGGGTGATGGGGAATGAGGGAGAGCCCTGGATGGTGATGGCAGAAAGTAAGTATCGTGCTGGGGGGCGGGTGTTGGAAAAGTGAATTCAGAACTCTAGGGTAAGAGATTTGAAAATATGCCCCAACCCTCCCCCCAGAAAGGGTCTCCCTCTGTACCCAGGCTACTCTGGCACTCATGTAGTCCAGGCTGATCTTGAACTTGTGATTATCTTCCTGACTCAGCTTCTGGAGTGCTGGGGTTACAGGCGTGAGCCACCACGTGTGCCATGAACACCACATGTGTTCTTAGACTGTCATGAAAGCCAGTGTGTAGGAGAGAATAAAGATATAAGGGCAGACAGTGCAATACTAGCAGTGTATTTGAGAAGTGACTGGGACTAAAGGGGCTTGCCCCTGGGGGAGGGCATCACTTACTAGGACGCTTCAAAAGGCAGACATAGTGACAACTATGAGGAAGGAAACCATGGCCCAATAAGAAAATTTGCTGACTCTAACTTCTAACCAGGCTGTTTATCAGCTGTGTGACCTGTGGTGAGTGACAGTATTTCTTAAAGCCACAACTTCCTTTTTGGTAAGACTGGAGCTCTACCTTCCAACTCCAGTAAATGCATGTGCAAGTGTCGCACCTATTTTGGTGGTTGTTTGGGGGGGGGGAAGCGCTATGGGGGCTGATTTGTTCCCTTTTCCTGGCAAAACAGAGTAACTGGAAGATTCTTCACAAACCCGAGAGGAGGTCATGCCTTCGCCTAAAGAAACCAGGAAAAGGAGTGCGGAAGTGTTGGCATGGACAGCAACATTAACACAAGCGCGATAAATGATGAGCATTTGTTTACATCGCTGTCGCCCTGGGTGACAGGGGTGGGTTTCTGGAGGGCTCTGGCCCTTGTTTGAAAAAGTGTTGGGCTGAGTGATACTAGAGTCCCTAACATTCTCCTACGTTAGGGTTTCTAAGAGAAGGTCAAGCCAGCCTCTGGGATCCATCTCCCTGGAGGCTAGTTAGAGCCTGTTAGCTTTTCTAGCTTCCCAACCCACAGATCAGAGCCTGGCATGAGGGTGTGTTTGTTCATTCATCCCACATACTTTCCATGCCCCAGCCAGCTATCCTAGAACAGCATGGCAGGAACTTGGCTTTCATCTCCTGCCCATCTCACGACCTTTTTTTTTTTTTTAAACAAGAAACTTGCTGAGTGTTGAAGCCCCGCCCTTCCGCGCCCAGCTCCGCGGCCGCCCCCTTGCCTTCCCTGCCCGGTCCTGCTGCTTCCCGGAGGCGCTGGAGGTGCAGACTGTGGCCCATGGGGCCCTCAGTGCTGCCCACCTGGCTGCAGCCCAGGTAGGGCACGGGACGGCGGGGTGGGAGGGGCCAGGGCGCTGGGTAGAAGCCCACCCACTGGCTTCCACTCATGGGCGACGCCCCTGACTCTGCTCAACTTTTACTGCTGCTGCTGTCTGGTGCTAAAGGATCCCATTTTCTCCACAAACTCCGGAAGGAGGATCCTCTGTTTCCCTCTTTTTTTTTTTTTTTTTTTTTTTTTTTTTTTGAGATAAGAAAGGACAGGCATGCATGCTTTTCACTTTGCAAGCTCCCACTAGTCCTTTCCCTTCCTCCTAGTCCCGCTTAGCCCTAGGCTTTGGCGCTGGGTAATTTTCAGAGGGTCCAGTAACAGTAGCACCCATCACAGGAGGGACTGCAGGAAAACTGGGGCCTGGGGTGTGTGTTTACTAAAGCCAGGTGATTCTGGTTGGGTGGTTGGGTTGTTGGGTTGGAGTTTGCCCTTCCTAATCCCTTTAGCAGTTTTGGTCACCTGTTGACTGTTGCAGAAAATCTGCTTCCCAGTTTATATGCCTTGTTTCTTGGAGCTAAGAAACAAGGCATATAAACCTCTCCAGCTAAGAGAAGCCCATGTTTACACTGACAAGGCCACTCCAGGCACCCTTCTGCACACAGCCTTTTGGAACTCCCTGCAACTAAGGATCTGTCAATCTTCTCTTAGTCAGCAATACACAACACATTTTACACTCAGCTTGACTTCTTCTTCTTTTTTTTTTTTTTTTTTTTTTCTTTTTGCCTGAGCAACTAAACTGCTTTCTATGAGTGTATGGTAAAGGGAACTGGCTTCTCTTGCAAAGTGGTGGCAAGAAGAGAGTAACCCAATCACAAGGTACTCAGGAGTCAGGTGCTTGCAGTTGTGAGCACTCCCCTCTATAATGGCAAGCCAGCGGGCTCTTTCAAGTTCATGCATTTAGCAAGCCTAGCTACTGGGCTTCAAGCAGCCCAAATCAGTCCTTGTGTGTTCATGTTCCTTCCCTGTTCCTTCGGAATTTCAAAGCTATCTTTGTAGTGACTGTCAGTATTAGAGAAACAAGGTTAAAGTTTTATCAAAGATAGAAATGAAGTTTGGAAAATAACTACCTTTGCTTTTCAGCAACCTCAATCAATGTACTCATGTTAGATAAGTTCATCCCTTTAGACCTTAGCGGTTTGGAGGGCCAACCCGATGACATACCCCGACACACAGAACTTTTTTCCTGCTTGCTCAGTGTGACCGGTGCATTTAAAGGACGTCTGTTTAATGGCGTCTCCCTGCGTTTACAGGTATAGAAAGAGTGCATATCTTTTCATCTACTACCTTATCCAGTTCTGCGGCCACTCATGGATACTGACAAATATGACAGCCAGGCTCTTCTCATTTGGAAAAGGTAACTCTGAGGCAGTTTTGATTTTTTACCTTTTATTCCTTGTCTTCATCTCGTCTTGTTGACTTTAATTTGGAAATTCTGTGTAGCATGCCTGCCATCATTCCCTTCTCTAGAGGTTGTTTTTCCATAACCATACTTTATTACTTTAAACTTAAACTTTTTTTTTTTTTTTTTTTTTTTTTGTAGTAAGGAGATGAGACCAAGTGGAAGGGACCCGTCTTGCCCCAGAGCAGGCAGGGTGCTTTGGAAGCAAAGGTGTATCTTTGGGATGTTCCTTTTTGGTTCTGTGCCAAACTCAAAAAAAAAAATAATGAATTTTGAGGAATCTGTAAATTCCAGCCCAGCATTCTATGCAAAGCGATTAATGAAATCCTTCTATTGATTTTTATTCCACAGGTTTAGAATAGCTGAAATTACTGGGAACTGAATGACAAATGCTATATTCCCCAAGACCCTGCTTGACCCCTTAAGTAATATGTACATGACACAGCACACTGATGACTAGTTACCAATGTAGAGTTGGTGTTGAGGACTTGAATCATAAGCTTCCCTCAGTTTCCTAAAAAGTCAAGCTGTTTCTTTAATCTATTCATTTCAGATTGTTAAAGAATGAATCACCAAGTGACTGTCAAAACAACATTCTCTCTGTGTTCCATCCCCACATGAGTGAGTGTCATCACAGTTTACAACTGTTCGGTGACTCGACAATTTGAGCAACTGCTGGTTTAGCTAGAAACAAACACGAGCATGGCTGGAAAAAAACAGTGCTGAGTTCATCAATTGAGACTCATCTCCTGGGCTGCCACAGACCATTTTATGTTTCTCAGTCTTCCTGAAAACGTACATGTTCTTCTTGCCTTTGTTGATTTCAGAGCTACAGCAAAGGGCTGAGTGTCAGCTATGCATATGGAGAGTTTTCAAGCAGAAGGAAGCTGAGACACAAGTGGTGGGAGGCCATCAGCTGTGTACCTTTGAAGGTTAGGTGAGGCTGTGTGGGCACATTGCAAGTCACTCTCATCCTGTGCCCCCAAGCAAGAATTCAAATGTGCTCCCCCCACAATGGGGAAAGTAGCTTTAGCCAAAAGTCTTTATGATATGCCACTGTAATTGTAGCTATGTATGATTAGAAAACCTTAACAGGTTTGTTCATTTGAAAGGAAGACTGAGAACAATGGAGTAGGAGACCAATTCCATTTCCTCTGCCAGGTTGCCAACTTTCCTAATGCTTTGACCCTCAACCACAAAATTCCGTTGCTACTCTGTAAGTGTAATTTTGCTACTGTTATGAATCACAGTGTAAATATCTAATATGCAGGATATCTGATATACAACCCCTGTGAAAGGGACGTTCCAACCCCAGGTTGAGAACCACTGCCCTAAGCAATGAACCTGTGTGACCCACTCCTTTCTTCTGTCAGGGATGTGTGATGGTACAGGCAGTGGGTAGGAATGTGGACTATTGGTGTGTCAGGAATTGTCTCTGAGAAGGGCATCTATCTTATAGAGACACCAAGAAAATAAACCCTAGTGCCTGGCCAGTTATAACCATACGAAGAATGCCTGGAGGCAGTAAGAATAGAAAAGTCACCATTAGCAATCTCCAACGTGGCAGGGTTTTTACGATCTTAAGGCAACAAGTTTGTCATTAGAGGGCCATCTGCTCGATTCTAGTTCAGTCCCTCTAAGGGGGATCTCTCAGTTGTAGCCTCTCATAACACCAACTCCAAAGTTGAGTGCTTAAAAGAAACTCAGAGTCAGTAGTCCAGTGTGTGTAGGAGAGTACAAGTGCAGACGACCTGGAATTTGACATTAATCATAGCATCACCAGTGTCATTTCTATAAAATTACTCTGAAATTGGTTTT
Organism: Cricetiscus sungorus; assembly: GCA_030556225.1. Lineage (NCBI taxonomy): Eukaryota > Metazoa > Chordata > Mammalia > Rodentia > Cricetidae > Cricetiscus > Cricetiscus sungorus. The sequence goes on along the minus strand of JANBXA010000734.1, from coordinate 90,104,718 downwards.
CTGGTCTTTAATGTCTTTCTTTTTTTCTTCCTTTTTTTCTTTCTTCTTTCTTTCTTTTTCCTTTCTGGCCAATGAAAAAGCTGAGCACAGCAGGGTTATTTTTTTGTTTTTTGTTTTTGTTTTTGTTTTTAAAGCAAGTTTCACTCCCAAACTATCTATGAGCCAAGGGGTTTAGCTTCTGTGTGATTACATTTGTCTGGGAATGGCATGAGAATCTCACATATTGGGAATAGATAGAACTCTGGCCATGAAGGCTTTGTAAGTTTCAGTTCTTTCTGGAAGAGGACCAGTTAAGAGAGAACTATACATGCTTCCTATAAGCACCCAAATACTTCTGGAAAGTACCGCAGTACTTGGTGGGGATGTATCCCACTGCTACAACACAGTAGCTTTCTTAGAATGATTTTTTTTTACATGCAATAAAAAAATACCTCTCAGTTGTATTTTTCTGCACTCCGAAAACATGCAATCGGATGTAGTTTTGACTCACCGTGTCTGTATTTGTCTGTCACTCTCTGATGCAGATTCCATGGCTGACACGTTTTATGCTCTTGGGCTGGTTATGCGGGTTTGCCAATCTGTTTCCCTCTTGGAGCTGCTGCATATTTACCTTGGCATTGAGTCAAATCATCTTTTCCCAAGGTTTTTACAGGTATGTTTAATCATGTTGTTACGGTCTCCCCAATTTCTGACTTTGTCCTGTTTATAATTCCCAGTGATTTTTATGGCAGGACTCTGTTTATAAGATTCCCTTACCTAAACCACAGCAGTTAGAACTGACCGTTGGCAGTATCTGGGGGATGCCCCTGGCCAGCCTGTGCACCACCACATGAACCCTGTCCTGGAGATTCGGTGACCATTTGCCACTCTCCGTGTACCTCCTTCTGAAGTAGACAGGACAGTGGTCAGGCTTGGAGGCAAAGTGTTTGGACTTGGGTCCGAGGCCTGGCTCGTCTACTGGCCACTATGGGGTTATACCACAGTAGCCACTGAGCTGTTGATACGGGGAGAATAGGGGATTAAAAACCAAAATGATAGTGCTTCTCTTAAACCCAGGCTGGAAATTTACTACTGGGCGACACTTCACTTAGGAAATCATTGCTGAGTTAAGACCAAACAAACAAACAAACAAACCAAAACAAAAGCCCTTAAAATTAAAATAATATTTTCTATGAGAAAGACAAAATAAGGATTAGGTAAGTACATGGATATGCATTAAAACTCCAGGATTTGGAATTGCCATTTCAATGAGCGTAGTCTTAGGTATCCTAAAAGAGACCAGAAAAGAAATTTTTACTAAAATATCAGAATCTTAATGTATTTAAAAGCCGAGCAAAGGGGCTGGAGAGATGGCTCAGTGATTAAGAGTACTACCTGCTCTTCCAAAGGTCCTGAGTTCAATTCCCAGCAATCACATGGTGATTTACATCCATCTATAATAAGATCTGGGCCTACTTCTGGCCTGCAGGCAGAACACTGTATACATAATAAATAAATACATCTTAAAACAAACAAACAAACAAACAAATAGCAAAGTGCTTAGAATATAAACATAAAGCTTAAAATTTGTTATAGATCCCTGTGTCAATTTGCTTGAAATGACATGAAAATTTAAAGGATGCAAATAACAATATAACCCTTATGAATGTAGTAAGAACCCAATATTACAAAAATTAAAAATGTATTAATGGATGGTCACAGTAACAATGGGCCAGAGAGATGGCTGGGTAGGGCATTTGCCAAGTGTGGTGACCTGGGCTTGATCTCTGGAACTCACATCATAAAGGGGAAGAATTAACTCCTGCACATTGTTCTTTGACCTCCACACATGACCTGCAGTATGTGGGTGTGGGGACATGAGTGTACATACATACACACATACACAATGTTTTAAAAGATATGGGGTAGATTTAATTTTACTTAGTAAACAAAAATGGGGGAGTACTATGGAGGCATTTTAAGTACTTAAATACCAAATGTTGCAAAAGGGGGTGATGATAATGTACAATATAGTTAAATTAGAATTAACCAGCTAAGAGCTACAAAGAATCTCCTTAAACATGTCAACTTGACAAACTAAAAAGGGGCACAGATCAATCACAGGGGCAGTGATTAATTTAGATTTATTGGTATTTCTGACTTAGCGGGTCTGCTGTATTTTAAAAATGCCAAAATGTGTACAGTAGAATACTAATTTCAAAGAGCAGAACTAACGACTCAGATTACATGAAAGCTGCATCCTATCACATGGAATTATTCACTGGGAGTTGTATTAAGTTCATCTAAAATCTGAGTCATGTTATCACTTTCACTCTTCCTTAAAGGGCTTTTGACTTTTTTGTTTTGTAGGCTAAACTAACTATTACTAATCTCTTGGTAACACAGCATTTTTCAAAACTAAAGGTTATATTAGTTTAGCTGTTGTTAATTCACACCATGGATCTAGACCTGGTCAGGAAGAAGACTGAGTGAGAGCTTAAGATATCCCTAGAAAATGTACCCATATTGTTTGCTTGACAAAAATTACCTAGACTTGTCCAATAATAAAAATTACTATAGAACTGGGACATGTGATTTCCGAGAGGTGTACAAATTTCAGAACATTCAAGCATGGTTTTTAACACCAATAATTAAATCTCAAATGGCATATAGAACCATCACTGAAACCAAAGAACCAACTCCTGAGTTGGTCACTTAAAAAATGATAGCAAATACACCTGCACATTTATTTATTAAACAAGTTTGCTAAGTCCAGCACTAATGGAGCACAATGACCTTTAAGTCTTCAGTCCTGGGGAGGAACATGCAGGAATCAGGGTACCAGGGTTGAGGATGAGCATCCCGGGCTATGAGCAACCCAGACATGAGCACAGCTCTTTTGATGTGCCTGTCTGGCTTTCTCTCTGTTTGCAGAATGGGAATGGCATTTAAAAAGCTTTATAAAGGCCTCATACTCAAAATCTCACATTGGGTGTCTTTCCTGAGTAAAGTTCTGCAGACAATTAGATTTTTTTTCATTTTGAGACGAACCCAAGTAGTCTGCTTAAAAATAATGTAGCATAACTCTAGGTTGTGCAATCATCTGTGGTATTCCTATTTCCCTATTTTTAAATGAAGAAATGGTACTTAAGGCAGCTGAGTTACAGTGATTATGGTTGACTGCATGCAGATTTTTTTTAAGCATCATGCCTGATGCTTCAAATAGGACAAAAGCTATGTCTATAGAGTTGTGATGCTTTATGATATTACCTTCACGGCATCACAAAGCCACATGGAATGTGCCCGTTTGAGAACAGATTTTCCAAAATGTCAAGGTAACTAACTCCAGATAGTATGAACAATGGATTAGGATTAGCTAGTTGAACAACTAATGTAATATCTGGCGAGAGCTGGTGCTGAAGGAATGAGGGTAGATTTGGGCTTGTTCATTGTTCTGAGTTATTAAATGTTCTACAGTCACATATCTGACAACAAGCAGTAAACTGTAATTTTTAAAATTATATGCAATTACTAAAACAAAAAAGCAAGAAAACACACACTATAAGACAGTAGTTATTTAACAGACATCTATATTTTATTTTTAAAATGCTCATGAGGAAAAATCCAAGACTATAGCACAAAAAGCTGTTTATAGACATACTGTTTGTACTAATTACATATAACTTAAATTATGTACAGAAATGTAACAAACTTTTATATTCTTAGTTTCCAGTGGGAAACTTCAAAAGATATGAACGAAGCATGTTAAAATGACAGTACAAGTAAAAGCTAAGGGTTTTCCCTTTCTAGCTCTCTCTTTCCAAACAAACTTGCATATTTTGTTGCTTTAGTTATGGGACTAGTTGATTCTGATAGACTTCTTTAAAGAAAACCAAATCTGTGCCTTTGTAGAATGGGAATACAGCCATGCCTAAAGGGTTGATTTTGAAGGCTTTGTTCAGTCTTCTGTTTTGAAGAAGACTTGAAGCTTTTCTCCATTAAAATTTGTGGACATTTTAACTTAGACAAATGGGAAACAACCCTTTGTGCCACAGTGTTTGATGGGTATGCCTTATAGGAAACTCTCAAAGGAATATAGTTTAGTTGACATCAAGTGGTTCAGTGCCATATCCTGCCCTTCATCAATCACCATGAACATTGCTACACAGCTTAAACATGTTTAGGCAATTAAAAATATCTATAAATCAAAGTGCTACAAATGATTTTCCCTAAGTTACCATACCCCCACAGGTTCCATCAATGATAGTCAAGTGCAGGAAACATTTCATATTAACCAATGTCACCAGCTCTGTCTCCTGTTTATGTTGAAGGCAAGGAGAGCTCTTTTCACAGTCTCTTTGGGGAACACATAAGAGACTCTCAAAGAGAATGTCTAACTCCCATGTAGAGGACAGGGGCTTCTAGTCAGATTTCTCTAGGCTGGGAAGCTGCTGAATTTCACTGCTAGACTAAGTAATTTCTGGACTTTCCATAAAAATGTCACAGATTTCTCTCCCTGTTGGCTTTGAGTATAGGATTTTATTACTAAAGATAAAGCTGCTGATGTGTCAAGTAGTAAGTGAACGATACACACAGTTCACTCCATGGAAACGTTAGGGTTTCTTAGGTCTTGCCATTTTGATCCATGGAGTTCTTCAGTGGATAGGTACAAATCTCTCTTCATGGTATAATTTCACAAATGGCTTTTAAAAACTCACAGTCTTCATTATCTCTGCAGAAAAATGTCCTGTAAACAGTATTCCCTACAGCTCTGGAATTGAAACCTGGGCAACATGACTCTAAATACTATGTTCTAAACACTAAGATCTTTTCATTTTTGTCACTTTGATAGCCACTCCAAAACTAACATCCAGACAATGGCCTGTTCCTTAGTGGAGTTTCCCCTTAAAAAACTAGGCATTAAAACAAGGACCTCCCAGATGTTCTGAGTCAATACTCTACATACATGCCTCAGATAAATAAATAAATGTTTTAAAAAGTATTTTGAAGGAATTTATGTGTAGCATGAATCCTAGTTGGTCTTAATAATAAAAACCTGGAATCAGCTATAGGGGTTAATGCTGAAAGATCAGAGAAACAGCAGCCAGCCTCTAGTTCTTACCTCTGCTGAATCCTCAGACCAAAGGGGAGATCGATCCTGTCCCTATGAATCTTCAGACTGAATGCAATGAGCTCCTGTCTCCTCCCACCTTATATTCCTCTCTCTGCCATATTACTCCTATCTCCACTTCCCTACTGCTGGGATTAAAAGTGAGTGACTCCCAAGTACTGGGGTTAAAGGTGTGAGCCACCACTGACTGGCTCTGTTTCTCTTTTAGACTGGATCAATCTCGAGTAGCCCAGGGTGGCCTTGAATTCAAGAGATCTGCCTGCCTCTGCAGTGCCTCTAGTGTTCGGATTAGGTGTGTGCCTCCACTGCCTGGCCTCTATGGTTAACTAGTGACTAGCTCTGAACTCTGATCTTCAGGCAAGCTTTATTTGTTAAAGCACAAACAAGATATCACCACCTTTGTGTCTTTTAGCCAGAGAGATTGCTCAGTGAGTAAAGTGCTTGTGCCACAAATCTGTCAAACTGAGTTCAAGCCCCGGGGACCCTCTTAAGGTTGGAGGAGAACCAACTCCCAAAAGTTGTTCTTGGACCTCCATGTGAGTACTGTGGCATTTACATCACACACTCACATAACCCTCCCACCCCACAGTTAGTTAACACTTATAGCCAGGCACAGGTGTGGTGGCATCCGCCTCAACTCTCAGTGCTAGGTAGGCAGAAGACGCTGATCTTACTGACCAGCTGATCTTGATGAGTCAGTGAGCTGTGGGTTCAGTGAAAAGATCTGTCTTACATGTGGTGGACAGTGATAGAAAACTGAAGGACATCAGTGTCTGGCCGCCTCTCATTCAAACATGTATGCGTGCACTTACAAACATGTTTTGTGGTTTTAAAACTGTTACAATTACAATTTTGGCAAAAAAATAATTTTGAGACTGAAGCTTCTTTAAGAGTTGAGAAATGCTCCCTACAGATGGCTGCTATTTTTACCCCTTCATTTTTCCTACTTCTTAAATTTAAAGGAAAATATTGTTTGAAGTTTCATACATTTCTTAGTGGATTTTGGTCATTTCCATGCCTCCTCCCATTGCTGCTGCTGGGAGCCTCTACTCAGCAAGCCCCACTCCCCACCTTCATGCCTCTTGTGTGTGGACCACTGGGTTTATTTATAGTTTCTTGCTTGACGCAGCCATGTTCAGGCACGAAATCCTTAATTTTAATAAAGTACCGCGTTATTTAACAACATAACTTCGGCAAATGTTTTAATTTTAAAAAAGTATGTGTGGGCTGGGCATATAGAGATCATATGACAAGGCTGAGGCGTCTGTTCTCTTTACACCTTTATGAGGGTTCCACGATTGCTTACTCAGGTCACCTGGCAAGCACCATGAGCTGCTGAGCTATCTAGGCAGCTGCAGAAACTCCTTTAAAGGACAGACCATTGTCTGGGTGTTAGGTTCTGGAGTGACAAAAATGAAAAGGCCCTAGAATGGAGGACTTAAAATGTCTGGATTTGATTCCAGATCTGAAGGAAGTCACTGTAGTCTGTGTTTTGGGGTAAGGCAAATAGATAGTACTAGTGCCTTCTTAGAGTTACTAGTGGTGAATAAATAACAACAACAACAACAAAAAACTAAATTTGGAAATTGGCAGAAAATAGTGAGTATTGACTTTTATCAACTTAATATCTCTAACTAAATGCTTCTTTTGGGCTGCCATTGAACACATAGTTGAACAACCATTAGACGATGAATTAGGTTGGCATTGTGTAACAATGCATATGGCAGGAATCTTCCTACGTCCACATGCATGCTGTGGTTGGCATGTGGGGCCATATTGATTTCTATGCAACTAGGGACCCCATTGCTAAGGAGCCACAGAGCCTCCACTGATATTTTAATAAAGTTTCACCATACACTTCCAGCCCCACTGGAAAAAATTTTTCTGCCCTCATCATTTAAAGGACACCTGACATCATGGATTGCTTACAAATGCAGTGACCAGAAGACTTGTGCTTCCCACTCACCCATGGTGTGGCCAGAGCATTTAAATTCTCTGGTTCCCAGATTTCATTCAAGTGAGAGTAGGGTTGGGTAGAAGGATACTATAGATCTATGGTTTTCTATGGTTTTAAAATACTCAGCCATGAGATTAGAAGTCTATGCTGTATGTATCTCTGTGTATACTTCCTGAGGTTTCTAGCAAAAAAAAAAAAAAAAAATAGGGTCTCTGAGTTCTAGGCATTAATCAAATGCAAGATGAGATAGTGCCTAAGTATTTGTGAGATGTTCAGGTCTCCCATCCAAAAGCTGCCAGGAGTCATGGCTGCCAGGTTGGATTATTCAGTTATTTAAACTGCAGTTTAGAAGAGTTCATATAGATGCAATTAAGTTACATCAAGAAACTAGATTATTATATCTTGAAGACTAACCAAGGGAAAGAGCCCTGTGGATAACTCCCACAGACTGACTAAGTTTGAATCATGTCTAATTCCCCTTAGCCATGCAAGGGCCCTCTTGACTCACCTCTGCAGTCATAAACATGCTGACATAGCTTATACATTTCTGATCATGTGAACTGCTGTTAGCAAATCTTGGGATTTTTTACACGAGCAGCCCATGATTCTGTTGTGGATTATCCAAGAGGTTTTCTCCTTAATCAGCTTTAAAAAATAAAGTTGGCTATGAAAAAGACAAATCAAACTCCCCTTATATTTTCTCTATCAATCTCAAGTCTACGTTTTGACCACTGAGAGCAAAGAGAAATGCTCTATTAAACACAAAAATGTAGACTGTACAGCTATGATATTATAACACAGGGCGTTTTATACTCAGTAGGGAATGAGGACTGCACTTTATTTAAGCTGGTAATTGGAGCTAAGCCAAAAATATGTGAATTCTCAGTGATCTTTAGATGTTTGTAACTTGGCGTACGTAATATATATTCCAAGAATGTGCTAGAGTCTATTTTCCACTGGCTTATGAGGGTTAGGGTTATATTATTGGCCCACAAAAAGAAAAAAAAAATATTACAGCGGGTTCTCTATTGGTTAAAATGGAAATTTCTTGGCCTGTCATTCAAAACTCTTGACAACCCAGCCCCCAACACATTTTCACTTTCCTTTCTCATTTTTCCTTCTCCATACCATCCACCCCAGTCTCTCTGTGAGTCTTGCTCCTCCCCCAGGGCACCTCATATTGACACACCACTGATTCTGCTCAGGCTGCTCCTGTCTAGGATGCCTCTTCTCATATCCACTCCACTTGACAACTCCAATCCATCAAGAGGCAGCTGAAATGTTGTCTTCATGAGCCTCTTTGCATCCTTTTCTAGTACCTCCTTCCTCAGCTGTGCTTCTCTCCTCAGCATGGGTGCTATAATTACATTCCCCACCGCTAACTTGGGAGGAAGGGTTGTTTTCACAGTACCATCTAATACGTAGTGGACGCTCCTGTAGGGGTTTGCCAAAGTGAACAGAAAATGTGTATATGTCAAGAAGAGAGGAAATACTTTGACTTAGGTAAATGGTTATTTTTGTTTCATTATACATAATTAGAAAAGTACAGAAAAACAAGCAAAAAAGTAGGAAATTAAGTTCATCCATAACCCAGCTCTTTCAGAGACAGCCATTGTTAATAGTTTAGAAAATGTATTTCCAGTTAAGGCATTTCTTTTAAACAAAACCCTGCTTTTTATTTTTTGATATTTTTTTTTTAAAATTTAAATTCGAAACAAGCTTGTTTTACATGTCAATCCCAGTTTCCACACTCTCTCATCCTCCCCTGTCCCTCCCCATCAACCTCCATCCCATCCCCTTTCTGTTCCCCAGGGAGGGTGAGGCCTTCCATGAGGAGTCTTCACAGTCTGTCATATCATTTGCAGCAGTGCCTAGGCCCTCCCCCATGTGTCTAGGCTGAGAGAGTATCCCTCTATGTGGGATGGGCTGCCAAAGTCCATTTGTATACTAGAGATAAATGCTGATTCATTAAAATTGGAAAGTTACCTAAATGGCCTAATGGATGATCCTATTTTCTCAACATGTTTTTAATAGCTCACAGAGAGAGTGGTCATCCTTTTTGGGGTAATCACCAGTCAAGAGGAAATCCAAGAGAAATATGTGGTGTGTATTTTATTCATCTTTTGGAATCTACTGGATATGGTAAGGTAAGTAAGCAAAATTGTTGGGCATAGTGACTATGGTGGTATACACCCTTAATCTCAGAGGTAAAGATAGGTAGATTTCTGTGAGTTCAAGGCCAGCCTGGCCTACACAGTTAGGAAGGCAGGACTACATAGTGAGACCCTGTCTCAATCATCAATTCATCTGGTAAAACAAGGAGAAATTGCTTCAGTGGAATGAATAATGGTTGTCCACATTGGTTACTATGAACAAGCAGAGAACCTCTTTGCATAATGTTTGATATTAAAATAGAAATGTATAGGTAGGATTTCTCATAGTGGACATATCAAGGAAAATTAAAACCAATCTTGGTATTCTAAGTGCAAATTCAAACCCTTGGGTTCCCAGCACAGCTATATACTAATGGAAGATACCTCATCTTTGCTCTACCATGCATTATTTTAATAATCAAAACAGAACTTTCATTACTTGTCAGAACCCAAAGTTGGTGTCATAGCTAGTTTCAGTTGTCAGCCTGATACTTGGGAAGAGGGGGATCCTCAACTGAGGAAATGCCTCTATCTGATTGGCCTGGAGGAGGGACCATCCCACTGTGGGTCTGAAAGTAAGTGATCAATGAGTGTTGCTGGTCACTGCTTCAGGTCCTGCCCTGACTGTCTTCAGTGATGGATTATGACCTGGGAGTTTTTCTTCCCCCAAGTTGGTTTTGGTCAATGTTTTATCCCAGCAACGAGAAACAAGCTTCAACAATTGGTTTCTGTGACTTCAGGAATATTTTTAAATAGGACATCATTTCTCTGGGGGAAAATGTACCCCCCATATCCATTTCTACATAACTCTGGTGGGATACAATGGCTAACTTAGTCCTTTTATGACATACCCAGGAACTACATCTGCTTCAAAGATCTAGGTGTGAATAGGTCCCAATAGAGTCCTGACTTTTGGCTGGGTTTGTGTAAATCTGTTTTTATACAACTTGGATATGTTAAAAAAAACATAGCCTCAACAATGGGTTGAGTCCTAGAAAAGATTGTACATGTACTTCATAAGCTATTTAATATTTTAAAAATAGAATTTTGTAGCCTGTGACTTCCAATTTATAAAAAGCATTGGTTCCTCACTAGGGACACAGCTTTCCATTATATTGGGATATGAGTCTGTCTAACTTAGTATCCATTCCTAGACTCAACAGAACAAAGTGGCTTTCATGCTGAAAGTGGTAGCAAACTACCATGGGATGATTTGGGGATATAGAGGACACAGCACGATGAAATTCACCTCTACCACTTATTTGCTGCACAATCTTGGGCAAATCACTTAACTTTTTATAAATAACAATTTTATTGGGACATAGCTTACCTACCACAAATTTAATTTTTTAAAATCTAAAACGTGAGTTTTGTATATTCAAAGAGATGCACAACCATCATTGTTATTCAACTAAAGAACAATTTTATCCCATATTAGAAATATCATACCCATATGCACACATCACCCCTGATTCCCTCCTCCAGGCCCTGGCAACCATTCTCACATTATCTCTATGGGTTTTCCTACTTTCATATAAATGGAGTCTCTAAATATGTGGTCTCTTGTTGTTATCTTCTTTTTACTTGAAATAATGTTCTCAAGGTTTATAAAGTGTTGTAGCATGTTCTGGTATTTCATGGCATTTTGTGGCTAACATTCCATTGTATCACCATAACACCTTTGGGTTATTCACATAGTTGATGCATATTTGTATTACTCCTATATTTTGTAAATAAGACATAATGCCATGAGCACCCATGCACAAGCTTTTGTTTTGCTTATAGCCTGTAGTAACACCCCTGGGCTCTTCTTTTGATAGTGTTTTTCTTTTTGCAAAACGGGGATGGAAATATCATCTCAGTCTATGTGAAATAGTTTGTTTAAATAAAATAATGAACAAAGATCTTACTCAGCCCATTAAAGAGCAAAACTATGAAAAGAGCTCATGATGAGAAGGATGCACCCCTCCTAAGAACACAATGAGGACACCCATACTGTTCAATGTTATATTGGAATTTCTAGCCACAGCAATTAGGGAAAACATGTAAAAGGCATCCAGATGGTAGGACACTGTAAGTGACCAGCAAGTTTAGCAGAGTTGTACAACACAAGAGCAATACAAACCAGTATATTATTATCTATTTTCAGTGAAGTATTCTGAAAATGAAAATAAGAAAAAACAATTCTGTTTGTGATAGTTTCCAACAGAATGGAGTGTGCAGGCATACATTTAACAGAAATAAGCAGACCTTAAACAATAATATTGTTAAGATCCCAAATCAAATCTGCAGAGTCCTTGAAAGCCCTGTTACTGATCTTAAAATCCATGTAGAAATCTGAACTCAGATGAGTCAAAAACCTTTGTAAGAACACACTTGGTCTCACTCTTCTCAATTCAGAACTTACTACAGAGCAACAATAAGCATGAGTGTAGTACAGCTATGTGGACCAGTCAGAGGACAGAATCAACAGTTCAGTAATAACCTTTTCTAGTTTGGATTAAGTTTTGACAAAGGTCTCAAGAGATGCAAAGGGGAAAAGGATCATCTTAAACAGTAGCAGGACAACTGGTTACTGCATGCAAAAGTTCAAGATGTATTTTGCAATGTACCCTTAGACAGGACACCAAAACCACAAGCAACAAAAGAAAATAAATAGATGACTTGAGTTGGATAACTAGTTACTATGGTTAACAGTAAGAACTTGACTGGATGCTTAGGGCACTAAGGAGCCACACCTTTGGGTGTTCCTATGAGATTCTAGAGGTCAGCTGAGAGATCTGTTCCAAAATGGGAGTTGTATCATCTGATGGCCTGGGATCCTGAACTGAATACAGAGGGAAGAAAGGAAAGATAACTGTGAGTCAATAGACCATCTGGGTAATTCTGATGAGTTGAGGTGTGGGCACCACTGGCTTATTCATATTAATAAAAGTATGCTGAATACTTTGTACTAGCAGGCTTAAAGTTAACATACTGTGACCCAAACCTCCCAAGGCTGGTTATGATTGTTTATTGGGCAAAGCAGCAGACACAGAGGACAGTAGATATGAATTTAGGGGTTGTGTTTTAATAAATTCATCCTTTACAATATGTGCAATTGGGTCTGTCTTTTCAAGAAGCCTAGCTGTTGCTGCACAAAATGAGCTTGGCTTTTAAATAAAATTGAAGTCATTAATCATGGAAGCTTATAACTGTAATTTCTTGGGAGGAGGTAAGAGCTACATTCTTGTTCTGTTCAACTGTATAATTATCTATGATCCACCCCATGAGACAGGGAGACATAGGTTCCTCACTCCACAATATACCATTTTTACCCCGTCCATGCTTAAATTATAGGAAATAAAGCATGTAATTCCCACACTTCCAATTTTACTTCAATGTTTAATTTGTAGGAAGATATTTTCTTCTCTTATTTCCTAGACAGCAGTAGCAAATGATGCTTATGAACTATCTCCTTCCAGGTACACATACAGCATGCTATCAGTCATAGGAATATCTTACACTATCTTGACATGGCTCAGTCAAACATTATGGATGCCAGTTTACCCTCTGTGTGTTCTTGCTGAAGGTAAGAAGAGTTCTGTGTTACATTTCTGACTGATATAAGCCATTGATCTCTAATAACTCACTAATTTTTTTGATGATGAAACTGCTATTTTTAGTAGTTCTTGGCTTACTGATGATATATTCCCCAGTCTACTTCCTTGCTGCAAAGAAACAAACCATTAAAAAGCAAAGTTCAGTGGTGTGTAGTTGGAGGTTTTTCGTCTTGTCTGTCAGTTCCCAAATAACCTCTCTATGGCTTAATATTAATTAAAATTGGCCAATGGCTCAGGCATATTACTGACTAATTAACCCATTTCTATTAGTGTGTGTAACGAATAGAACATTACTGGTAATGTTCTGGCATCTTACCCCTTTGGTGGCTACATGGTGTCTTCCAGACTCAGCCTTCTTTCTCTCTGAATCTTTGTTTGGATTTCCTGCCTGGCTCTGTTCTGCCTGGCTATTGGCCAAATCAGCTTTACTAATCAACCAATAAGAGCAACACATATTCACAGCACACAGAAGGACATCTCATATCACCAGGGAACAAGGCCAGCTTGGTTTACATAGAGTTCCAGGCCAGCCAAGGATACATAAGCAGACCCATTGTCAGACTGAGAGGGAAGAAGGGGAGAGAGGCAAGGAGGGAAGAAGGGAGGGAGGGAAGAAGGAAGGATAGAGAAGAAAAGACAGAAAAGGAAAGAGAGAGAAGAAAGGAGAGAGAGAGAGAGAGAGAGAGAGAGAGAGAGAGAGAGAGAGAGAGAGAGAGAGAGAGAGAGAGAGAACATGCATTAAAGTTCAACATGGAGGTGACCCTGCACAGGGTACAGGATACAGCATAGTGGGCTATAAGCAAGCATTGGAGTCCAAATCCTTACCTTCATTAACTATGAGTTTGGGGCAACTAATTTCATTTCTAAGTCTATTTACATACTCAAACTGGGTTTAACATGTAGAGAAGCTAGAGCTAATTTTTTTTTTTTTTTTTTAATACTTAGAAATTTGGTCATGGATACAGTGCATCCATCTCACCACCTCCTAAACATCCTTCTTCTGCCAGTGACCATTTGACCCCCTCACATGAGTCTCCGCTTTCAGAGGGAGGCCTCTGACTTTTCAACTAAGGTACTTCCTAGTATAGCACCATGGATTATTATTTTGTAGAGCACATCTCAGTTGCAACTAGACATTTGTATGATTTGTGGTTGCATGACCATGTCACTGGATTAGTTCCATGTGTACACACAGGAGTCAGCCTGGTCATTTGCTTTCTTCCTTTCTCATATGTACTGGTCTACATGCCCAACAAACAGGAGATCAACTACTGGCTGTATTAATAAAGCAATAATTAAATAACCAAAGTAAGCAGTTTTCAAAGAACTTGAGGCTAAGCAAAGAACAAATGCTCCGCTCTCCAAGTAGTGGATTTGACAGGCTGCAGGGAGTTTCTTCTGAACATCAAGATTAAAGATTTTAAATAATGCAAAAAGCATGTTAAAGAAACTACAGGGAAACAAAGACATTATAAAGAGAGCGCTGTTGTCAATAACAATCATGAATATATAAAGACTAGTATATAAAAGAAAACCACATGTTTTCTATTTACTGATGACTAGGGACAATAAATCAGAATTTAAATTTTTCTTTTGTTTTTTAAAATTAATTGTTAAAAATTGGAATATACTATATTTAGTCAATCTAGAGAATGATATTTTACAAACCACTAACAACAACAACAACAAGAAACCCCAGCCACACATTTTTTAAGAATGAAATCCTTCATTCATGAAAAATTTTCTAAGTGCATTTATTTGTCTTGGCATATGGAAATACTATAAAGTACATGAAAGGATTGGATGTTGGAAAGGTCTACATCAGGAGAAATTCAATTGTAAGATATGCACAGCAACATGAGTACAGCCAATAATTGTGTATACTTCAAATGAGTAAATTCAGTTATCTCACTACAAAAGCATGAGATGTTCAATACTAGCTTTCATCATTCAGCATTTTATACATAAATCAAATCATCACATCATGACCTATAAATATATACATTATGATTTGTTAATTAAAACTATACTTGCAAAATAATTTTTTTTCTAAAGGCTATATAATGGACTCTTTTCCTAAAATTAAGAAACATTTCTACTCTTGGTGTTCAGAATTTTAAGCCTTTTCCTTTTAAGGAAACCTCATTTTGATATGAATGCCACACAACACCCTCTCTTTTACTAGATTGTAAATTTCCTCTCCCAACAACCAAACAAAATGTTAGCAGAAGAAAATCAAGGCACATAGATGATACAGTGTTAATGATGACTAAGTCCAGATAGAGCAGAAGAGTTGCCTGTGATCTTACCATGTGCCAGATGTTCCGGAGTATAAAACTAGACCGGGAAGGAAACTTACTTAACTTTAATAAAGTTTATAACTCTTATTTAATTTTATAGCTATAATTTTCATGTCTGATATAGTCAGCAAATAAACAAAGCTCATATATACACAAGCAACCACTCCTGTATCGGAATGCTTGAGACTTGGAGGCAACCCTTGTTAATCTTAATGGCATGTCTGGAGTCCACTGGAAGTCCTGCACTCATCCCCTATCTGTTTCAGCTCCCGACTTTATCACATTGCAACCCCTTTTTATTTTGGAATAACTTCAGACTAATAGGAAACTGTAAAAGACAGTGCATTATAGGGCTGGAGAGATGGCTCAGCAGTTAATAACAGTAGCTGCTCCTCTAGGGAACTTGGGTTCAGTTCTCGGCACTCACAAACTGTCTTAACTCCAGATCCAGAGGATCCACCCCCTCTTCTGGCTCCCACAGGTACTGCATGCATGCAGTGTACTTACATACATGCAGGCATGATGCGCACATAAAGTAAAAATCTAAGTACATTTATTTCACTTCCCCAGATGGCAACAGCCTAGATAACTGTAGCATGCCATTTTACTGTATGGAGTGTTATTTTTAAAAATGTACACATGTGGTATAGTTTCATGGATCCTCTATATGTGTCCGACACTAAACTAGCCTCTTCCCACAGAATAATTTAGATCAGCATTTCTCACAGATTTGTAATAAGTTCTTCTAGGGCTGAGGAGAAAGAAGACGTTCTAAGGCTAGTCTTCATGGCACCAAAATGATGGGAGAAGGTCCCTTTCATTATTACAGAAGCTCTCAGAATCTTCACTATTAAACAAGCATCATGTAACTTCAAGGAGCAAATCTATGTAGCGCTTCCCATACCTGACTGTCTCCCTGTTTGTGAGTGAGGAGAAGGATGCATTTTTTTAAGTCACCATTTTAAAGAGGCTACAGTCTTTGTATGTAAGTCTGATATGTGTGGATTCAACAGCAGGCACACAATGGGCAATAATTCACTAGGTCAGAGTGCTGGAACAATTAAGGCGACATAATCACTCCACAGGCTTCTGTATCAAGTTGCAGCTTTATCTAAAGAATTTAGCAGTCATTAAAATTGTCATTGCCGATTCAAAATCTCCTTCATTAAAGATACACGTGTACACACACACACACACACACACACACACACACACACACACACACACACACACCTCTGCAACTCAGAAAGAGAACTTTACCATCCTCTTTTCTTTAAACAGCATTCACCATCTATCAGTCACTGCCTTATTTTGAGTCATTTGGTACCAACTCCACCATGCTGCCGTTTGACATATCTACCTATTTCCCTTATGTGCTGAAACTGTATCTCATAATGCTCTTCATAGGTAAGTAGATATTTTGTTTTTGCATTCTTGTGGTTTATACAGCCATTGACCTAAACAGATTGATAAATGCTGGTGGGGGGACACTAAAAAGGAAGCCCAACACAGTGAATTAGATAGCCTGGTTAAGACCCTCTATGCTTTGTGAGGCAACATGAAATCAAGAAAAAAATTTCACTGTATAGCAAGAACAATGCTACTAGCAGAAAATATGCTTGCAAGATGCATGAAATACACACATTTTTCGACCAGGAAGACATACCTATAAAACAAAATGCCAAACAGAAAGATTACCTTTTTTTTTTCTTCATTTATACCCATTTTGTTCCTGTTTGGCTTTACATGCTAGCACTCCCCAGAAGACAAATAGGAAGTTGGTGATAAAGGCTCAAAGAAAACTGAGAACAAAACTTGCATTTGTGGGGAGGGAGTGGTGTGATGGCTTCATGCTTGCTGCTCTTGCAAAGGACCTGGGTTCAGTTTTTAGCCCCCACATGGTAGCTCGGAACCATCCATGATTTCAGTCCCAGGAGATACACACCTGTTCTTCTGGCAGCAGGCGTGTGTGTGGTGCACATATATACATGCAGATAAAACGCCTTTACTCATAACAGTTACACTTGAGCCAGGCTTAGTGACTCATGTCTTTAATATCAGCACGTGGGAAGCAGAGGCAGGTAGATTTCCGTTAGCTTGAGGCCAGCCTCATCTATATAGTGAGTTCCAGGACAGGTGAAACCTCATAAAGAGATCTGTCTGAAAAACAAAACTCTCTCTCTCTCTCTCTCTCTCTCTCTCTCTCTCTCTCTCTCTCTCTCTCTCTCTCTCTCTCTCTCTCTCTCTCTCACACACACACACACACACACACAGTTTTACTTGTGTGGGATTTCAAGATGGCTGAGGAGAGGTATCAGCACTTTGCCCACAAAGAAAACACAAACAATATGCATGGATCTGCATTTTGAGGCAAGGATAAGACAATACGGGAGAAACTAGAACACTGTAATATTAAAAGATCTGGCATAGTTATAGACACAAATGAGTGCTTGCCATGCTGTCTACACTACTAGGCAGGGGGTAATCCCCTCTGGGTAAGAGTGAATGAACAGAGTCCCAGCATGTTTGTTCTGAATACAGGGGATTAGACAGTGTGCCCTCTGAGACCAGGCATGGTCAGTAGAGTGTAGGATCACAGCAGTGCTGGGACTGACCATCCCTCCACACAGACAACATGGATGCCTGTCACTTACAGGGTAAGACAAGGCTTGTATGGTTCGATTGCTTCTCTGACCACAGGGGACAAAGAAACACAGGTGTCGGCTCCCACAGACAAACAGGTCACTGAGGAAGCCCAAGGAAAAAAATTATTGAAACCAATAGAAATACAGAATCCCAAACATGCGGGGTATATAAAAAACAATGAATAAACACACACACACACACACACACACACACACACACACACACACACACACACACACACACACCACACACAAACCAGAAGAATTTCATATAAACAACCGTGCATCTCAAGGACTTAAAAAAGGAATTATAAACCAAATCCTAAATAACTGTATGGAAAGAAATAAAACTCAGACAATCAGACTAGAAGTAAACAGAAAATAATAAGTTCTAAGTGTCAATTAAATAAAGCTAATTATTTCCATCAAAGGGAAAAAAAAAGTGGACAAACCTTTCAGTTAGAATACCCCCTCCCCAATAGAAAATCCAAATAAATAAAATCAGAAATGCTGAAGGAGACATTACTGCCCACAGCATGGAAATACAGATGATCAGTTGGGATTGTTTTTCAAAACTACCTGTTAAATTGCAAAATGGAAACATTTCTGGATACAAAAGACCTACCAAAATTCAACAGGATATAAAAAAACCTATTAATGAGTAGTAAACTAGTAATACATCTCTCACTGCAGAAAAGCCAGCATAAGATGGTTCCACAGATGAATTTTACCAAGAGTAACTAGTACCAGTTCTTGTCAAATTAATAGGCAGTCATTTGGGCCAGCATTACCAAAATTTAATAGGAAATGAATAGAAACTATAGACCAACAGCCCTACTCTACATAGATGCTGAAATCTTCAACAAATACTAGTAAATTAGAAATATTATACACTGTACTTAGGTAGGCTTCATTCCCAGATGCAAAAATGGTTCAGCCTCTACAAATCAACAAACTACCATATGATATAAAAACTCATGTGATTAGATGTAGAAAAGTCATTTGATAAAGTTGAACATCCCATGATAAAATACAAAAACAAGTTATGTACAAACTCACAACTAATATCATACTGGATGTTGAAAAACAAAGTATTTCCTCTATTATGAGGATAAGACAAGTAGTCCACTTTCCTTGCTCTTTTCCAGTGTCCCATTCCTTTTAGTGAGGGCAGTAAGACAAGGTAAAGAAAAGGTAGATACACAGGAAAGAATGGAGTCAAATTATTCATGTTGTTGCAGACACATAAAAAATCTTAATACTGGGTATGGTGGCTCACACCTAAAATCTCAGCACTAGGGAAGGTGACAAGGGAGGTTGTCAGTTTGAGGCTAGCTTGAGCAAAAGAAAGCAAAACAAGCAAAAACCACCAGGGTGTGTTGGAGGCTGAGGGGACAACCAAAGACTTTACCTGAACTACTAGGAGAGAGAAACACTGAGTACTAGGACAGAACCAGCAGAAGAAACTTTTCATGTGGGCAGCACCTAAGCTGGATTAACATACTCCATAGTCTTCTCCCATTCAGAGTTCATTCAAAACAACTCTATCTACCTAGGACTTTACACTGATTTCTGCTTTTAAATTGCCCTTCCATACATAATGAATTTTCTAAGGAAGAACTTAAGAAAAAAATCTAAATCCCAATAATCACAAAACACACCTTAAGAATAAACTAAGGAAGTACAATTCCTCTACACAAAAGATACAAAACACAGGTGACAGGTTGAGGAGTCTAAAACATGGAAAGGCTGCCTATTTTCATGGATTTGCAGCAATCATTCAATGTCCACACTGCTCAAAGTAACCTAGGGATTTATACAATGCCCATCAAAACTCTGCTGACATTTTGAGGACTGAGATCATCACTCAGTGGGTAAGAGCTGTGCTATACAACATATATACCTGAATTTAATCCCCAGCATCCACCAAAAAGCTGGGGATGGCCATACACCTATAACTTGTGGATTGTTGGAGGTAGAAACATGAGAATTGCTAGGGCTTGTTGTCTGCTAGCCCAGGTCTAGGTTCAGTGAGAGACTCTGCCTCAGTGTAATAAGGCCAGGAATGAAAAAGCGGAGAGCTAAGTCTTCCTCTGGCCACTGCATTTGCACACATAGTATATAAACTAGCACACACCACGTGCAAGGACCATAAACACATTCTCACCTATAGAATTTAAGAAAACAATTTTAAAAAGAATAAAACAAGAAATAACTTGCTTCACAGAACAATAACAAAATCCATAAAATTAGTATGCAACCCCAACAGAAAGAATAAAGCTGGAGACATCACAATACTTGATTTCAAGACACAAGGCTCAGTAAAAAGCAGTATGGCATTGGCATAAAAGGCCAATAAGAAAAGAAATAAATATGCCAACAATAAGAATATAACCTGGTCTTCAGAGCGAGTGCCAGGACAGGTTCCAAAGAAATACAGAGAAACCCTATATGAAGCACATGGTTCTGACACATGACCTGACCCTTACCCTACATAGAAATCAATTTAAACTATCTGAAAGTACCAGTGGAAGGCTTCAAGATACAGCACAAATGATAATTTCTGATAATTTCTTGAATAAGATATCAATAGTCCAGGAAACATATGGAAGTTATTAATAAGATTAATGTGATGACATTAAATTAGAAGGCTAAGCAAATAATAGAGCAAAAGTATACTCTAAAGAGTGGGAGAATAGTTACCAACTATCCAGAAGATGGGGACCTCAAAAAATCTAATATGAAGCAGGTAATAGAATTAGAAAAATACTAACCATCAGAGAAACACAGTAACTGAGCTATTTCAGTCCAGTCAGATTGGCTGTTATCAGTCAAACCACCACAAAAACAAATGCTAGTGAGCATGTGGAGAAAAAGAAACTACTGGTGTTGGGAATGCAAATTAGTGTGGCTACTACTACAGCAGCATGCAAGTTCCGCAAAAAAAAAAAAAGAACCCTAAAGATAGAACTTCCACATGATCTGGCTGCCCTAAAGAGGGCAGAGGGAAGTGAAGTTAGAAGCAGATTAAAGAGAAGGCATACCCGTGATAGTTGGGACACTGTTTACAACAGAAAGATAAGGAACCAGCTAACCAGCTGAAGAGTTTGTTGACATGGATGGATAGAGAAAATATAGTGCATGCTTACACAATGGGGCATTTAGCCAGTATGAGTAATTCCTGTTATTCCAGGACAATGAATGGAAATGGGGGGCATGTTAAGCAAGCTAGAATGTTCTCGCTTACATTTGAAAATTTAAAAACATGAAAGTTGAGTTGTGATTATGAGGGGCTGGACGAGTGGCAGATTTGATCAGTGCATGCCACGTGTATGTATGGAAATAACCACACTGAACTCACTAATATGTATGGTAACATATGTAGGAAATCTGCAATCAAAATAATTTAATCAAATGTAGTATGGGTTAATAGAAAAATCATATTTGAATAAACTTAATCAACTAACTTTGTTTTCCAGGAAACTTGGAAAAAGACTTCTATTATTTACTCTACCCTTCACAAATTATCAGGATAATAATCACATCTGAGAGATAATAGTTCTCAAGTGTAAGAATACCACATACAAATATAAAGAAGAAAAGACAGTTTAGAGGCAGTAAGAAAAGCTATCAGAGTAGTGGGGGGGGGGATAGCCTGCAGTGGAGTGAGTGGGCAGAAGTTTGCCTGTATTCCCCTTCTTACATAAAATCTGGATGGTTCTTCATGTGCTTGTCTCGAGCCTCCCTTGCATTGTGTTGCCCTAAGAATTCAAGCAGCCCTCTGCCTGTGTCCTAAAATTACAGCTCTTTTCAAAGACATGGTTAACCCACCTCACTTCCTTTTCCACCGTAGGTATGTATTTCACCTACAGCCATCTTTACACAGAAAGAAAAGATGTCCTCAGAGTCTTTTCTGTCAAACAGAAGAAAATGTAAAGCAGCATTCCTGCTCATCGTACAAGTGAGAAGACGGGCTGGTGGGCCAACCTGCAGCAAATACAACACTGGGCATATGCTAGAAAGAAAGAACCCAGAATTTGACAACAATCTATTACCTGGATTACTGCACATAGCACACAGTCTGTTCCTCATCAACTATGCTTTACAAACAAATCTTCAACATACACAGCACATCTTGCTGCACCAGAGCAAGTTACATTTACACTGTGTGAAGTCTGAATGTTTTTGTGTAATGTTCATGAAAAATAGACTCAGAAAGATAAGTTCAATTGACTTGAGAAACCAATTGATTAACTTGTGCAATCACAGCTAGCAGATTTATAGGAAGGGAAGGCTGTAAAGTATCCTCTTTAATTCTGGGATAACATACTCTACAAATGTTCCCCACCCTTAGAGCCAATCACCTTGAACATTACATACACTTACTCTACAGATAAATGTCCCCATCCTTAGAGCCAATCCTTTGACCATTACATATACTTAGTTACCTATCAAACATCTTTCTATGTCTTAGCTCAGCCTGCAGCCATGTCACAAAGTGCACCCTCCTCCCATAGGACTTGGTTGTCAAATCCACAGAAATTTATGTTTTACAGTTCTGGAGGTTTGGAAATCCAAGAACAAGATGCTAGCCAATTCAGTAAGATTAGTGTAGGTGTGAACTATAGATCTGATCAGCTACTCTAGCAGGGACACTGCTAGTTTGAGCTGTAGTTAAGACAGACTTCTTGGAATTTGACAGAATGGACCCTTGAGCTCTCTGGGGACACACACAGACACACACAGACACACACAGACACACACAGACACACACACACACACACACACACACACACACACACACACACACACACACAATTCACTCTTCTATAAGACCAGGGAAGGATGCTCCTGAATCAAAGATGATCAGAGCTGCTTCCTAAATTGCAACTTACGAACTCTAATTTGTATGATGATGAGTTCTCTAAGAAAATGGGGTTTTCATTCCTGATGTCCTTCTTCCTCAGCTCTGACCACAACCACCTTCATTAAACCCTCAAAGGTGACATCAGCATCTTAAAACTCATCCCCCTTCTATTTAATTTCAGAGCTTCTTCACATCTATTCTATGACTACAGGAATGTCTCACCTCCTGTATCCATTGCTCTCTTAGTTTGGATTGCTGCAACAACATATTATTAAATTGATGATTCTGGAAATAAAAAAGCCCAGGAACAAGATGCCAAGTAACAGATGAATCTTGAGGGTGGGATGCAAATGGATGCCTTCTTATTGTGTACCAACATGGTAGAGAAAGAAAGCACCTCTCCCAGGTCCCTTTTTGTGAACTCAATAATCTTCAGAGAGGTTCCCTCTTCATCCCTACTTACTTCCCAAAGCACCCGCCACCATCACCACCAAATAACTTCCACTCCAAGAGAAGTTAACATCTACTAATTCAAGTCATAAAATGTTTTTAGCAGCTCCTTGGTTAAAATGGAGCCATTACATTATGACTGTAACATGATTTTAGTCAATTGCACAGATACCCACATCTTCACCAAATGCACACTTTTCAAATCCAATCTGTGTTTGCATACTTCCTTGAGGCGTAATGTCACTTTAACCCTACACTTGTGCATCCCCAAATACTATTTGTCTTGGCAACTTGTGTTTTCAAAGGCTGACAAGAGAGAACTTGAAACAAAGACCTCCTTTATATAGTTAAGAACATGGTCTAAAGAAGCAGCGACAGCTTACTTGTGTAAAACAAAGAGAAGCTTCTTGATGGAACAATTTAATAGTTCTTTGGAGACCATACAGGTAACCAGGAGGCATTACTATTTCATACCTCTGAGTTTAATCCTGAGTTTATTTAGAATCCTTAGAGGTCCAATAGGCAGAAAACCACGTGACTTCCATCCATGACTGCTCAAAACAGAAAGAACTAGCAAAGAGGGGACGGAGGATTACTTTATTTCCTTCTTTTTGTAAGCTTCTGTTTTCTTGTGAAGGACAGGAGGAAATACCAGGTTTGAAAAGAAATTGGGCTGAAAAGACATGAGAAATCTGAAATTTGAAGTCTAGGCAGATTCTCCTTTCCTTGGGCATCAGCAAATGTTTGGTTGCTGATTCATGATGTCTCCAGTGCCCACTTCCTCTTCAGTACTCATTGTCTCCTGCGTTTCCAAGGTACCCTGCAATCCAGAGCTCTTTAATGCATGCAGACAACCTTGGTCAGCTAGACTAGTCTCAAGGTTCCCAATACCAAAGGCCTGGTGTTTCAGCAGATTTGCATCTTAAAGTGGGAACTGAGGTGTCTGATGCAGCAGCAACAGCTTTGGATCATAGGCTCTATGGCCTTGGTTTTAGGTAAAACTCTTCCACTTCCTAAATATTTTTGCTCCATTCTAAAACAGAAAATAATGCTACCTATGGTATTGTTGAAAGACTTCAAATAAGCTAAGCCTCTTGGTCTCTAGTTGCTAGGGAGGAGGAAAAAAAAGCTGGTGTAAATAGCTACCACCTTTTTCTTCGCTTGGCTTAAACTTATTTCCTTGTAGTTCAACTTGTAAAGAAATTATGTATCTGGAAAATAAAATTAGTAATGCTACTTTGAACTTGGCAGGTGCACTTTGGGACAAGAAGGTATGTGCCACCTGTGAGTAGGAGAAGTGTGGTGTTTGTGAAGCTCCAGGCACTGTTTGAGTGGCAGAAACAAAAGCACCTCACATCATTGTCACGACTTTCTAATGATTCTGTTAATAATGAGTTAAGACTGAGTCCAGTCAAAGTCACAATAATTAGTGGGCATTGAAATTAAGATGCTGCCTGAGTCTCCAGCCATTGTGGTAGGTAAAATTGTGATGCTATCACAAACCTTTCACGGATCTCTCTGGTGAAGTGAGCTGTACTTATAAAAAGACCGATCTGAGGAGATATTTATCCTGTTTACTAGTCTAGCATCCCACCATCCTTCTCCTGAGGAAACTTAGTTCAGATGGTTTACATGGGGATGCTTCCCCTGTGAGGTAGGCTTGGCCACTGAGTATAACCCACCTGCCAGGAACCAGATATTTGTTTAGAGACCCACATGGATGGCTTCTAGAGTTCTCACAGTGCTGCTTCTCCTATGCCTGTGGGGAAAAGAACTTCTTTACCTTTGAGATTGCTGGCAGACACGTTGCCAGGTAGGAGGTACAATCTCCAGAGGAACAGATCACAGCATCACAGGATTCATCAGACTAGCCTTGATTCTCTCTGTGAGCTAACAGTCTCCTTTGCAGCTATTGCTTTTGTGAATGGGATAACTTCTACTTGTACTCATCACAACCAAGGCCAGGAGTCACACATATTATGTGATGAACCTAACCTGGGTATCAGATGGTGTCGAGCCTAGTGATTTGAATGTGCCTAGCAGCTCTCTTAAATGTGTTTTATCAACAGGAATAAAATTTGTCTAAACTCACTGACTCAATGACTTCTTCTCTGGCTTCATGGGAAATAGAATATAGCCTTGTGACCTCTACGGTTTACTTTCACTGGCAACGTCTTCCCACACACTTAGAAATCAAAGTCACATTGCACAACAAATTTCACAAGGTTATTTTACTAGAATTTAAGGGAGAGAAAATATAATTTCAGTTTTCACAAAGAAAAGAAAATTTTTACAATGAACTCTGGTCATACAGAAGTCATGTTCTTATTTCAGTTTCCAATACTTGGTACACAGGTTGAGATGTCAGTATGGAGCCACCTTCCTATGACTTCTCTCTAGGAGGATCAATTACCACCAATCTCACATGCCAGTCTGGAAAAATGTGTTTATGTAGTCTGCCTCATTTCATGGGGAATGGTGCTGGTTCAGTGACTGTCACCAACCATATGCTCTGGTCCACACAGCCTTCTTCTTAAACTCTGGAAGAACTCTCAAGGACAGCAGGGTGGCTAAGAGGACAAGAACACAGGACATACAGATGCATTTGGCAGAGCTGTTCTGTGTCTGAAAGGGTCATTTGATCAAAGAAGGTGTCAAAACAAGAGCTTGGAACTGTCCCACTTGGCTAGTCTTTAAGACTAAGTAATGATTCGCCACATATATTGGCAGAATTCAGAATTTTAATAGCAACCCTTCCCCCCCAAAATCACATGTTTTACAGATCACAAAGGTAGTTGTTGTTTTTTTTCTTTTTCCTTTTTGGAAGTTATAATCAATAAATAGGAAAGTTTGAAGAACTATTGAAGTTTGGCGTGCTAGTGATATTGTTTTTCTTTTTATTTATTTATTCTTTCTTATTTTACATATAGATCCCAGCTCCCTCTCCCTCCCTCCCTGATATTGTTTTTCTTAATGCCATCAGTATTTAAATGAGTATCTTTCCTCTGTAACAATTTAGCTTAAAGTTGTATTCTTTTATACATAAACACAATTATCTCCATTAAATGCTTAATTAAAGAAAAAAATTCACACCTATAATAAGGCTGAGTTCTTGTGCTCAATGAAGCAAGTGTACCAACACTAAATTTTACTTGGACATGTGTCTGTAATGTATGTATTTCCTGTTGTGTTATGAATCCCAAGAAAGAATTTAAAGTAGAGAAATTCTGAATAATATAAAATAATAATCCTTTAGTACTTACTACATATTTCTTGTCTTATTCTAGAATATTAATATATTCAGATATTATGTAAAATAAAAGAATGTGAAGAAATGTAAGGTACCTAGGTCATTCCAGTAAGCCAATGACTTTGTAGTCTAGTAAAGGTGCGATTCCTTAAGCCAAGCAATTGTTTTTTTTTTTTTTTTTATTGATAGCAATTGTTAGATTTGTAACTGAAGATAGCACATGCTTGAAACAATCGTCAGCCCATGGTCAAATCACACCTCACGTCTGAGTTTAGAACACTACAAGACTTTCAGAAAGACCTTCCATATTTGGGGTTTCCTAAAGTCATAATGTGGCAGTCTGTGAAGAAGTACAAAACGATTAAAACCGTGGAAATGCCCGAAAGCATGGGTGATGCCTAGTTCCCTTGGCAAAGTACTAAGAAGCATCAACTATTACTAGAAGCTAGTAAAAGAATGTGTTTTAGGATTTAAAAGTAATGCTATAACATGAAATGTGAAATTAGAACTGTTTGCATACTTGTCCAATATGTTTCACATTACAAATATGCTAAGAGTCCTCATATACAGGATGGAGAAAAACTTATGGGAACCATCAAAACTGTCTCCAGAACTCTGCCTGAATTTCAGTTCACTGTATTTTTACTTTACTGAATTTTGCAAATTTTAATTATTTTATCATTACAGTAAGATACCTAATACCATTTATCTAAAAATTAAATTTAAAGGCCCTAGCCCTCCTTTTTAACCCATTTTTCTGACTTGCAAGGCCACATGAAGGACACTTTTGGAAACTATGTGTTCAACTATGCTCTTCTGTATCACAGCCAGCAATGGGTGCTTTTACCCCATGTTGGGTAAGAAGCATGGAGAAATACCTTTCAAAAGATCCTTGGACTTTGCTGCAAAGGCTTCATTAGGAATTTCCATGATGCTAAATAGCCAGTCAATGAACTAGAGGGAAAAAGAACACTGTCAGTCAAGTAAATCCCACCATCCGCATGAGATTAGCCACTCCCTTGGGCCTGCATATAGAAGTACAATAGTCTTAGCAATTCCCGCTGGGGCTGGAGAAGTAGAAATGAGATGGGAAGTAAGAATAACATCAAAGGAGGAGGGATGCAGAAGTGAGACAGGGATGAAAGACACAACTCCCAAATCAGAAGGCTTCGAAAAGGCCACTTCCCCTAATGAATAGAATAAGACCTAGTATAGATAGAGTAAGCTAGACATGGGCCCAGGGGACTTTGTTTATCATTAACATTATCTCTAGTCACCCTGAGAGGCTCAGAGACGTCAGTGACCTTGTCCAAGTCACCCCCCGCCCCCCGAACAGCAGAGTCGAGATTTGAGCCTAGTATACTTGGCTGTAAAGCTATTTTCCCTGCATCATGATACCTCTCACTGGCTCCGTATGCATTCTGGCCAAGGATAATAGGCTCATAAATTTTTTCTTCTTCAGTTTGCTTAATAACTTACTAGTATGCACATTAATAGTCACGACAAACATATACTCAATTAAAGATGTCTATGCTGTATCTAAAATGAACAGTATTCCAGTCTGGAAATAACAGAAGAAACCACATTTATTTTGGTTAAAAGTAGAATAAAATACAGAGCTTGGGGCAGCTTCCCAATTCTTATCTGACTTACTTGTGAAAGGCCTTTCAGCTGAGACACTCAGTGAGGTTAGGTGCAGCTAAGCTGGGTTCATGGTTCAGAATGTTTTTAAGGAGTAATGTTCATATTTCAAGAATAAGCAACAGATTTTTAAAGCTTTCAACATCATAAAAATCCAGTTTTGATTAAAAGGGATTCAAAATAAGAACTTTTCAATCAGCTGTATTAAAGTCAGGATGGAGCCAGATAAAGTCTAAGTAAAGGAGACAATGTTTCCATGTGTTCTGCTGAGCTACACACTTAAGGTCTAAATCCCAAAGTGCTTCCTGTGACATGGGCTTTTCTGAGGTCAGGACTGATGGTATTGGGCTGTGACAAAACCATGTTCGGGCTCTAGAATAGGCAGGTACACATAGTGGCTCTGTGAGATAAATAAGCCAAATGGACCCTTTACTGTGTTATAGTAAGACAGCCACTCTAGACCTACACTTCCCCTGGAATATTCTCCAAGTCACCCCTGAACATGAGCTCATGTCCCTCTCTTATTTCTAGCCTCATATCCCACTCAGCATACCATCCTGAATCTTGAGTTTGTCTGCCTATGTATCCTGACTTCAAGGATTGAAGGTAAAATGTATTCTTTCCACCCAGGATCAGGAGCACATGTGCCCTCAATAAGTGAATGAAGATACAAGCTTTATCTCTAGCTGCCACCTCACCATAAATGAGTTGTTGCTGTTGACAGTGTTCTTTTTAGACAATAGATACCTGAGCCTTGACTCTAGGACATGGCACGGCAGTGATACCTGGGGTTGAGTATGAAAGCCCTCGGTGTGATCCAAGCTTTGTTTAATTCCCACTTCCATCCTATAACAGCCTGAACTGCTAAGCAGGTGGCCGCTACCCCTCACCTTCTGGGTCTGTTCCTTCCATGGCTCTTTCTGTAGCAGCAGTAGCATGCTGCTGGGAAGGAGAGTGAGAACCTCTTGTACAGTGACTCTATGCATCGGACTCCTGCCAAGCAAGGCTGTTGCTGGCCCACAAGGGCCATTCTCTCGATGCCATGGCAACCAACTGGCACTGAGGCCAAGGAGAAGTGGGGCCTCATGGTCTGCCCACGCCACCACTGCAGCTGCAAATATCAGCAGCAAGAAGTCCAAAGCCTGTTAAGAAAAATGAGATCATATGTTTTATTCAAAGTGACACAAGTTCACAAACACAGTCTCCATCGTGATGCAAGGCCGTCTTCCCGTTCTCTCACCACTCCTGCTGCCCCAGAAGAGGAAACTGTGCTGGACAGCAAACTCAGTTCTAAGCTGACTGAAGAGCCTCACTTTGCTTTGGAAGGTTCCTGATTTTCCCTTCTGCAAGGCTGAGTTATTTCTCCAACATTTCAAAAGAAAATTTATTCTTAATCATATCAAGATCTAAATACTCCTCCTTTTCCGGTGTTTTTAAAGAGATAGATAAACTAAGAAAGATGTTTGTTACATGGACAAAATTGATTTTTAAAAATATGAAACATCTGATTTTATTTTTAGACAACAAAAATTTCATCTTTAGGCATTTAAAAAAATTCTGTCTGGAATCCATCCATTCTTCAGATTACATTAGACACTTGTAAAAGATTTAGACACGGTAATGGAGATACTTCCAAGATGCTGAATTACTGTGATTTCAATTATACTTTTTCCAGCTAATTTGCATGCTAAGTGTTTTGAGATTTTTGTAAGAAAACAGAAAGTTAATAAAAGCTCAGGAAATTGGGGGGGAGCACGAGAGACTGCATTAGCTTAAAAAGTTTTTTTGAAGTACTTTTCAGTCTCTTAAGATCCTAACTGATGAATTAAAATTTTAATAACTTCAGCTGGGTGGTGGTGGCACATGCCTTTAATCCCAGCACTCAGAAGGCAGAAGCAGATGGATTTCTGTGAGTGTGAGGCCAGCTAGCATGGCCTACCAGAGTGAGTTCCAGGACAGCCAGGGCCACACAGAGAAACCCTGTCTTCAAAAAGTCACACAACTCCAGATAAACGATATGGGGGTTTCAAAGAACATATTAGGCTAGGCAAATTATACTCAACCTGGAAGAATGCCTACAAAGAAAATTAAGGAGAAAAAGGTGGGGAATAGGCTATGATTGTATTTTGGGGTGTTCTTACTATGTCCCACTGTAAGAGGCCTTTTCTTTGGGGTGTCATGGTTTACATTAAGATATGATGAAAACCCTCTCCATATGTTGCATGCAGGTGATGGCCCACAGATGATATGCATACACTTCAGGAATCTCTTCATCCTAGGCATTTTTAGTCACATGTGAGCCAGAGAAGAAGCCTGGGCCTAGAATTTCCACACATACTGTATAAGGACCCGGGGTCCCCTCTACTAGTGTTCTTTGAATCCTATGCATCAAAAAATACGTTTTGTTAAAATAGTTCTCACCAGGGTGGGGTGGGGTGAGGTGGGATGGTAGCACATACCTTTAGAGGCAGGTGGATCTCTGAGTTTGAGGCAGCCTAGTTTACAGAGTGAAATTTGGGACAGGGTTACAAAGAGAAACCTTGTCTCGAAAAAAATAATTCTCAAAAGACAGTCCTGAGAATCCCCAGAAACACAGCGGAGTCCTTGTGGCATCAAAGAGTTTTGCGGTGTTTCTCATAATAAATGGAAGAAAAGCTTTGAGTGTATTTTATTTTGAATCTTGGATGACCCCAAAGGCCATGGCTTCCAGGCTTAGCCCCCAGGGTGATGCTATGGGAAAGCAGTAGACCCTATAGGAGGTAGTAACCAGTGAGAGATCTTTTGGCTATTGTGGGGAGCAGCGTGTGACTGGAAAAGAACTATGGGTCTTAGATCTGGCTCAGCAACACACTCCTTCCATGATGTGTTACTTCACTATAGGTCCAAAGCCATGGGATCAATGGTCCTGGGCTAGAACCCCCAAACTGCGAACCAAGTGAATCCTTTCACGTTGTAAGCTGATGATCTTGGGTATTTGCTACAGCTGTGGAGATAGTCACGGAGTCTTCTTTTTGGAAAGAAGATATAAATTTTACGTTTTAAAGTAAGTTCTCTGCTTCTCTACGTACCTCATCAGGAGCCACACTCTGAACAGATGGTTGCTGGTACGCAAGGTTTCTCATATAACCCATCAGCTCCAAGAGCCACTCCAGTCTTTTCAACACACCTGGAACAGACCGGCAATAACGGTCACGGGTGAAGTAGGGCGAGTGCTCAGAATTCCTTAGACAGCTCTGAGATGCAGTCGCTGCCCATGATACAGTTTACAGAGAGGTATCGCTCCCCACGATACAGGTTTTTACACTATTCGCACCAGGAAGTTATTTTAGCCTTTATGTTTAAGTAAATCTCTCTTCTAGCACCCCTGTTCAATAGTGATAGGACACATTTACTGGAGGTTTTTCTCTGAAAACTGAACACATTGGGAGAAATCTGGAGTGAAACTAGGCAGTGATGCAGAATCTCAGTAGCTAGCTGTTTCACAGTCCCCCTGTTCTCTCCTGTCTCAATACAGCAGAGTAATCAGAAGCCCGTCCCAAGGACATAAAAAGAAACACCAACCAGTCACCGTAGGGTAACCAGAGAACAATTCAGCACAGACATTTATATTCCCTTTTTCCCCTTAAACGAAGGATTGCAGCACAGGAAAAAATACGTAGGCAGGCCCTAAGGATTTAGTGAGAGGAAAATGAGCACCACTTTTAAGTAGGTTCATCAGGACCAACAGTAACATCAGATAGACCCAGTTCTATTCCAAGTATTTTTTTTTAAATCAAAACCTGGAAATAGTTACTAAACTTCTTCCCAATAAACATATTTTTACTTTAGAATGAAAAATTAAATTTCTTTGGCTAGTGAAATTGCTCATCAGGTGAGAGTGTACCTACCACAAAAGCCTAATGACCTGAGCTTGATCTGTGGGACCCACACTGCAAAGAGAGACTTACATCCCCAAAATTGTCCTCTAACCTCCACACATATGTCATAGCACATGGGTATACACACACACACACACACACACACACACACACACACACACACACACACACACACACAAACACACACACTAATATACAAAACTTATTTACTTAAATAAAAAGTTGAATTTCTCATCACAAGGTCACTTTTTTTCAGTCCTTAGACACTAAGGCATATAACAAACTGCTCAATTGCAACATCTCAATTGACCTAATAAACACACAGACAACCAAGGTCAGAGAAGCCAAGAGCAAGTTCTATTGTCAAGAGGCTTTTACAGTCCAACGTCTAAAATGCTCTGCTAGTAAAACATGCCCAGCACAGCATAGAGCACCTTTAATCCTAACACTTAGATCTCTTTGAGTTTAAGGTCAGCCTGGTCTTCATATCTGTCTCAAGGAAAAAAAAAAAAAGACTTCTCAGTCTTTTTCACATCATTTAATTTTGCTTCCATTCTCATTTTTGACTGTTAATGAAATGGCCAACCCAAAACCATTTTCTACCATTGGACAAA
Source organism: Cricetiscus sungorus (assembly GCA_030556225.1). NCBI lineage: Eukaryota > Metazoa > Chordata > Mammalia > Rodentia > Cricetidae > Cricetiscus > Cricetiscus sungorus. The sequence goes on along the minus strand of JANBXA010000734.1, from coordinate 90,072,251 downwards.
AATCAATTTCCATCTGTGTGTTTGGAAAACTAAAGTAGATTGATAGAAGCAACTTCGTGTTTGCATCCAGGGGGCCTAGAGCAGTGGTTCTCAACCTTCTGAATGCTGTGACCCTTGAATACAGTTACTCATGCCGTGGTGACCCCAGCCATTTTAAAAATAAAATTATTTTCATTGCTACTTCATATCTGTCATTTTGCTATAGTTAAGAATTGTAATATAAAAATCTGGTATGCATGATAACTGATATGTGAACCCTGTGAAAGGGGCACTTGACCCTCAAAGGGGTCACAACTCACAGGTTGAGGACCTGGTCTAGAGGAACAAAAATATTATGAAAATCCTCAAAAGAATTCATTCCTATGCCCAAAAAATAGATGGTGTGAGTTCAGCTTATCATTCACTAGAGGCGCTATCATCTGGGGTCAGGCCAAACCTGCATCAGCAAATGAACTAGTTTTTCTGCCCTATAGTATTTTTACTGGTTACTTGGGAATTTTGCATCATGAACCCAAACACAAGTCTGAGCAGATATGTGCACCTGTAGAGTCAGCACATCCTCACCTGTGTTGGCATGGCTCACAATGCGTGCCTGGTATAAGCTGTGCAGAATCATCCAGGCCAGAGGCTCTTTCTCCTGATGCTGTGCAGCAGCAGTGATCAGATCCATCAGGCTTATCAAGGGGAGTCTTCCTTGAGAGACCAAGTATAGTTTGACAAAGGCAGCCTTTTCTATGTTGCCCTGGGGGAGGTGGCAATTGTTCAGTCATTAGTAAGTCAACAGCACCTCAAGGCAAAGGCAACCAGGAACAGTAAGCAAGATGCTATTTCCCCAAACTCTACAGCTATCCATTTCCTGTAGCAGAGCCTGGCTGCCTGTATTGCAACAGGAGACTGAAGTGCCATTTTTTTTTTTTTTTTTTTTTTTTTTTTATGGAAACTACGAATGTGTTCGGAGTTTGGCAAGTAAGCATACACAATCATATAACAATGCTATTCTTACCATGTTCCAAATACCAGTCTAAACACTTAATATGTATTTAGTGCAGCAGTTTTCAAAATGTGACATAGAATCCTGAGGAATCCCAAGGCTCTTTGAGATGTTCTATGAGGTCAAGACTATTTTCTAAGTCCACCAAACTATTTTAGTATCCATTGCATTTTTAATGCCACTTGATTTTTTTTTAATCCAGTTATGAGGGACACGAGAGATGGCTCAGTGGTTAAAAGCGTGTGCTACTCTTCCAAGACAACAGTGCAATTCCAAGAACTCACATGGTGGTTTAAAACCATCTATAACTCCAGTCCTGGGGGATCTGACACTCTCTTTTGGCCTCCATGGGCACCAGGCATGCACATGATACTCAGATATACATGCAGACAAAACACCTCCACACATAAAATAAGCAAAAACAGTTGAAATGCTAGTTATACTGAATGTAAACAATAAAAAAAAAACCCAGAGGGATATGCATAAAGGATTCAGCTGTGTACCCCAATGTCATAGTTGTGTCAAGGAAAAACTCTAGTAAGGTGAAGTTGAGAACAAAAATAGTTCTATACATGGGACACTATTTCCTTGAAAGAATGACAAACTATGGCTATTTTAACTATCTACTATACAGACTATTTTATTAAAAACCTAAAGAAATAAGCCCATCACACCAAAAAATATATTTGTTGCCAATAATTAAATTTAAATCTTCTAATAAAAATTAGATTTTCAGAAAAAAATTGTCTACTTCTTTGAGTTTGACAACTTTCCAATGTATAGAATGCTTTTCTGTTAAGATTTCTGAGGAGCATAGCAAATATAATGTCTTAGTATTATATAATAAAACATAACAATATTTGGAAGACCTTCAAAACTTGACAAGCAAGCATTTTCCAAATGACCAGTGTATGACATTAGAAAATCATATATCTATCAGAGAGCTGATGTTTAAAACAAACTAATGGATTTTAATGTCAGAGTAGGCAATCTTCCTTGGCGTGATTCTGGAGAAGTGTAAATTATTTCAAATAAACAACCAGCTGTTGACTTTTGGTGCAATATCAAGGAAAAACATGGTGATAAGTAATTACTGAGTTCTTGCTCTGAGCTGGTATTGTTCCAAGTACTTATTATAGACTAGATTATCTAACTCTCAGGCCAACCCTAAGAGGTTAGTGCTATGTACACTGTTCATAAGCTGCAAAGCTGGATCTCACTCAACATCATCAGACTCCAGACTCAATATTACCAGTCCCCTGAACTGCTTCTCTCTGTTTAAAATAAGCTAATCTCCAAAATGCTGTGAGTCAAACACTCTATAATTATGGTTCTCAACCTTCGGATGCACCAGAATCACCTGGTTGGAGAGACTATTCAAATACAGAGTTCTGGGTCCCATAGTCTCCAGTGGCACTTGAGAATTCAAAGCCCAGAGACCCCATGCTGAAAACCACTGCTATGTGATGCAAACATTCAACTGAATAAGCAAGCCTGGCACTGACAAGATAACTACCAGCAACTGGGGAGATGGAGCTCATGGTCCTACATGGTGTGAAAGGTCATATTCAAATAAGTATACCAATTGGAATGTATTTATGCCAAATGAGCAGGCGCTTATTTGGAACTCCAACTTCACAAGGCTTTTGTATTTATTTCATTATATGACTGAGTCTGGGGGTTTCTTGTCAATTATCTTACATTGGGACTAACAGTACTTGTTTTTCAAATGACCACCCCTCTGCATTAAAAAAGGACTGCATCTGGTAAGAGAAAAAAATAAAAAAAAAAAAAAAAAAGAAGAAGAAGAAAAAAAGAGAAAAAGTGAGAACAGAACTATTTGTTTAGGCCTTCAACATACCAGCAGGTTCTTTGGTCAGAATATTCCCATTTTTGTGGGTATTACCTTGAAGATAGTGTCCTATTCTTATTTTTGCCAATAGGTAACACAAAAATATTCTTGACCAAGTGTAAGAAAATTGTATTAAAAAGTTATTCATCAATCTATCCATCTTGATAGTATGCATTAAACACCAACCTCAATACCAGGCTGGCTACCAGACCCAACAAAGAGAAAGTCAGCTCCCTAAAATTATCCAGTAAGTTATATGTAAAATCACATTAGGCTAAGAGGAGATTGTAAACAACTCTTCCAGTGGAATTTCTATCTCAATAATGAAAATATGCATAGATGGGCATATTGTTACCTTGGTAACCTGGGAAAGCTGGTTGGCACCTTCATCCGTCATCTCTGAGAGGCACTTTGCTACACTGATGTACATCTCGAGCTCACTTCTCTGACAAAGACAAATCTCACACATGTTAGTACAATGGAAGACGTATTATCACGTCTATTAATACTGATGAATTATTAGAGGTGTTTAACCCCAATAACAGTTGCTGCTGAGATTCTAATATACCAAATCAAAACAGGTCAGTCTTTTCACAATTGAAAACTGTTTTCTCCATTGTTCTGTGTGTTTGCTTGGCTGTAATTTTTTTCTCCCTATCAGAAATGTAAGCAGATTTTTAACCTTGTTGTGAAACTTTAGTGTAGAGGTTTGCAGGGGGAGGAGAAGGTCCCACATGACACCATACATGAGTAAAATAATGTCACCTAGGTGCACTGGGTAGGGATTTCTGAGCTTACTCGTCTTTGGCAGGTATCTGGTACAGCACCGGTTAACGCAAAGCTTTGGTTCTAAAGACTCAACCTCAATTTAGATCTTGGAAACAAACACACTCCTAGGGAAGAATGTGGTTATTTCTTGCTAGTCTTCCCACCCATAGTCTGGAAACATTCCTCAGCCTGCTTTGCCAAAATGACTTTAAAGAAGCCCAAACATAAACTGTCAGGAATGTAAATATTTTTGTTCTTTACCCGAATCCTATTTGACAGAAGGTCAAAAATTTTCCCAGTAGCATCACAGAGCAGACTCCAGAGGTGGTGGGAAGGACTGGGCACTTTCATGGCCTGGCTCAAACCCTGCAAGGCACTTGGGCACAACTCAGGGTGGTTGGGTGCGCAAGTTTCTTTAAAAACTGCCACCACTAGATTTTCAACAAAAGCTTGGATCTGTTCATCAGAGACATGCTTTACCCACAGTGGCATGGACACCAGAAGGTACTTCTTGATGTTCAGCTGGAAAGAAAATGGAAGAGGTCAGTCATAAGCAAGTCAGTCTGAATTTGTGGTGCTCAAACTCTCCAGTAACATAACTCCTGGTAGCTACATTTCACTCCGGGAGAAAGTCCCACACCCAAGGGCATCTGGGCAGCATAACTGATGAGCTAGAAAAGAAAACAGGAAAAAAGAAAGTTGGACAGCAGGGAAGAAGGTAGATATGGAAGGGGTTGGGGAGGGTTTACTATGATCACAGCACATTGTACACAATTCTCAGAGAACTAATGAAACAATGGAAGGGGAAAAGAAGGATAAAACTAGGGTCTGAGGAGATGCCAAAGTGTTTGTTGTGAACACACTTTCAATCTCTAGCACCCACGTGAAAAAGTATGGCAGTTTGCCTGTAATCCCTGAGAACAGGCTCCCTGAGGCTTGCTGGCCGCTCAGTTTAGCTAAATCAGTGAGCTCCAGGCTCAGTGAGAGACCAGGTCTCAAAATTAAGAGGAGTGTAATTAAGGAAGATGGGCAATATTGACTTTTGACCTCCACTCTCCATAGTCTACATATCCCCTGCACCTGCACATATATAAGTATGTATGCACATACACACCACATACACACAAGCCAAATTATAGACAGTACTGGAGTCTCAACTGAGAGTAGTGACTGACTAAATTACGTAGTTCCAGTGTTGTACTGAGTGGTGTAGTAGTGTGTGATTCAAGGAGATGACTAGAAACAAACGCACTAAAACTCAATGAAGTTTACCACTAAAATAGCCACTTTTAGGATATATAAATTACAACTCAATAATGCTAACTTTTAAAATAAGCTGCCAGAGACATTAGACATTAAAGTTCATGTCTATAACATGGATCAAGTGCCAGCAAGTGGTCAACAAGTGACATACTTCACTAAAGACGATCATGAGGAATACAAAAGCAGCATAGAGTCAGGTCTAAAAGCCAAGATATTGAGGATATAAGAGAATTGAGAAAACTAAAGCCAGATCATAGATAGAACTAAACATGACGGTCATATACTGACCATGGATCAAGTTAGATTTCATGGAATCTCCTCCACTTACTGTATGTCTCTAAACACTTACTGTATGTCTCTAAACACTCTGTTCTTATGCACCTTTGGCTCATGTCTGGAACATACTCTCAAATTTTTCACAAATACAAAATGAATGGGTCACTTCTACCTCAGTAGTTTGTTGATGCCAAATACTCCAGCAGACATATTCATTTCTCCAGATCCCTCCACGGTATCTCTTTTTGGATGCTGACCCAGATCCTACCAGGCTTTCAAGATTCCCCTTAGTTGTACCCTACTCTAAGAAAGGGAGGAAGGGATGCATGCAAGAGGTGTTCGGTACAGATGGCTATGTCTCTCTCTTAATACTGAGATAGCCATGCTATATTATCAAGCAAACTTGTCCCAAAAGGAATGCTAGCATCCATGTCCATCATTTCCCCCCCTTTAGTAGTAAGTAGCAGTTGAAACTGTGCTCAACACCTGGAACTACATACGCTCAGTCCATGGATCAGTGGCGGCATCACCCACAAGCCCAGCAGTGCAGCTGCGCTCTGCGATGATGGTGCCTGAGTCACAGCTATCTCAAGGCACAGTTGCTGTATCTCCTCACCTGAAAGACAAGACAGGAAAAATAATTTCTGTAATACAGTGCTCTGTTCCCTGACTCAGATTCAGGGGTCAATGTCTGAAGCAAGTAATATACCTGGGCCACGTCTGCTCACAACAGAATTCATTCAACCAAGTGGTTCAATAATTTTTGAGCAAAGAGGTAAAGAATATGTCCAGTAGAGTCACAGTCCTAACTCTTGGGACTGCCAAGGGCCTTAAACCACCTGGGAAAATTTCTCTGATAACACCTAGAGAAATCTGAACACTCAAATACTATTTAAAAGTATGAGAAAATGCTAGCTACAAATCTCTTGGTGCCTTCCTACCCTCTTCTCCAGCATGTATTCATCATATAGGGAAATTTCTATCTGGTGTGTCCATTAATTTTTTGACAACTTGACACAGAGTTAGCATTACATGACAAGAAGAACCCACATCTGAGAAATTGCCTCTACCAAGTTGGCCTGTAGGTAAGTCTGTGGGAACATTTTCTTAATTAATGATTTCTATGGGAGGGCACAGCTCTCTGTGGGCAGTGTCACCCCTGGGCAGGTTACTCTGCATGGTATAAGAATGTAAGCTGAGAAAGCCATGAAGAAAAAGCCAGTAAGCAGAGTTTCTTTGGACCTCATTTTTTGTTCGCAACTCCAGATTTCTGCCTTCAGTAATGGATATACATACAGATACATAAATAAGACTACCCAAACTTTCTGGAGTCCACAAGATCATGAGTGTGTTCCAGGTGACACACACTGAGCTAATAGATGGACTCTGACTCTGTTTAAGTGTGTTTGCTTTTACACTCTGGTTCATCTCTTTCAGAGTAAGACAGTATTTGATTTATTTTATGCATAGTTAAGAGATTTGGAATTTTTTTTTGAAAGACTTTGACATTTTAAAGTGTTTGAATATTTTTAAAGACTACAGGACTTATAAAACTATACTGCATTTTCTAGTATGATATTGACATGAGAGCTTAAGGATAAACAAGAAAGGAAACATAATGGTCTGATAGTAGTATTTATGTGTGTCAGGTGGGCAAAAGACCAATAGTTTGGGGTGGTCTTTAGTTTTTTTTTTTTGTTTGTTTGTTTTGTTTTATTTTTGTCAGCTAAACACAAACTACAGTCACCTAACAAGAAAGAATATTGGTTGAGGAATGTGGACATGTTCTGTGGAACATTTTCTTGACTGATGATTAATATAGGAAGACTCATCCTACTGTGCTTAGTGCCACTCCTGTGCAAGTGGTCTTACATTGTATAAAAAAGCAAGACCATAAGCAGCATTTTCCACGGCTTTCTGTTTCAGTTCCTGCCTTGGCTTTCATGTTGAAATTTTGGCCTACAGAACTAATTGCAAGATAATAAAGTTTGATGTGTTTGCTTCACCAGCAATAGAAACCCAATAAACAGTCCAACATGGTGCTTCCTGGAAACCTAGGGCTCTGTAAGTGCAGTTTGATAACTACCAAACTAAGTCTGCATCACATACTCAGCAATAAATAGAACTCATAAAAGAGCTATTTGGCTTTTTTTGTTTGTTTACTATTGTTCATATGTTTGGTGTGTGTGTGTGTGTATGTGTGTGTCATAGATTAGCATCACATATTTTCCTCATTCCTTCTCCACCCTATCTATCTATCTATCTATCTATCTATCTATCTATCTATCTATCTATCTATCCATCCATCCATTTGAGCTGGGGTCCCTCCAAGCTCCCTGATTTAGTTAGACTGGCTGCTCATCAAGTCCCCAGTGATCTTCCTGTCTCTGTCTTCCTAGCAATGGGACTTAGGCATCCATCACTTGCCTCTATTTATTTATTTATTTGCCTATCTACGTATTCATTCATTCATTCATTTTTACATAGGTGTAAGGGTTGTAACTTAGGTCCTTATGCTTGCATAGTAAATGCTGCACTGACTGTGCCATCTCCACAGTCCTTCATGAACTATTTTTAAGGACTACATACATCTGTGTCTTTAGACCTCCTCCTCCCCACCCTCACCTATGATGACTCAGTGAAAGTAACTCAGTTACTGCATGTAAGACATCAACCCAAAAGACACAATAAATCTATCGGGCACTGTCAACTATGACACAAAATCTGCTTTCTTATTCAAGCCAAATCCTAAGAGAAAAGCCTGAAAACCTAAAAACACTCAATATTTACCAAAGTGTAGCCTCATAAGTGGAGAGAGGAGTGCAGCCAAGTTTGCAGGAGGATACTGGTAGCTTTCTCCAACAGTTGCAATGGGTTTCATCACCACTTTGAGAAGGGAGGGAGGCACAGCTTCAGGACCTACAAGAGATAAGAAAAGGAAGAGTGAGACACTTGTGTAGCTGTGCTAGAATGAAAACCATTAACTGTTTATTTCTTTGAGAGCCAAAGGCTCTAATGCCACATCTTTAGTTACAATCAACCCTTCAATGCTACACTCTAAATCCAACTCCTTTTGCTATAAACCTTGTGCCCTCTGTTCTTACTCACTGTCTCCAATCTTCTCTTGTGTTAGTCATGCTCTACATCTTAACTCTCTTCTACACTTCTATGTCTCTTCACCAGTTTTTTTTTTTTTTTTAAAGAATGACCTACTCTTCATTATTGTTTCATTGCTTAGTATGGTATTCAATACACTTACAGAGGGAAAGACAAGGCTGGCCCATTCAGCACCACAGAGGAGCTATGGAATATCTCCACCTACTATGGCCCCATAGCACCACACCCATCATTTACCACTTAAAAAACAAAACAAAACTCTTTAGTTCCTAAGCCATAGTACCTGCTCTAGAGGTCAGCGCTAAGGGAGAAGTAGGTACTGCGTATGTTAATCATCTACCTCTAACTTTAATATTAGTCCTTCTGTTGGGAGGGAAGTACTTAGAGTTGATAACCTGAGATGCTAGAGTAGTAACAAGTAGATGTACAAGGCAGGAATAGCCATTAAAATGGGCAGGTAAAAGTGATGCTACAAAGAGCCATAGGAAAATTAAGAAATATAAAAAATATAGATGAATATAGAAAAATGTAGGCAACAAGGAGAAACAATATGGCAGAATCAGCAGCAAAAGGAAAATTACCATCAGCAGAAAGAAAAGCAAGGGAAAAACCAGGAACTACATCTGCAAAAAAAGCAACAAGATCAGCAGAGCTGGAGGGGTTGCAGGGGCAAGAGTGCTGATATGTGGGAAAAGCTGAAAATAGAGAAGCACAAGATATGTGGGAAAAGTAAAGGCAAATTTACTGGATGCAGGCAGAGGCAGTGACGGTCACATAATCCCAGAAAGGAGAAGCTCAGAATGGCAGAGAAGCAGGGAGAGGCCAGCCAAGGAAACGAAATCAACAGACAGGGAGCAAAAAAGCAGAAGTGAGAGTGTCAGTGAGACAAATCAGCTACAAAAAAAAAAAAAAAAAAAAAAAGAGAGAAATAGAGGCGGTGTGGGAACCCAGGAGGGGAAAACCAACTTTGGTAATGGAGTAGCAAAGGGTGAAGGCAGAGCTGTGTCATAGCACAGAAAGGAGAAGCTGGGGGAAAAGGAGAAGTAGGGAACCTGGAGGGGAAAACCGACCTTGTGATCAGTAGCAAGGGTGACAGAGCTGTGTCACAACACAGAAAGGAGAAGCTGGGGGAAAAGGAGAAGCAGGGACCCAGGAGGGAAAAACCGACCTTGTGATCAGTAGCAAGGGTGACAGAGCTGTGTCACAACACAGAAAGGAGAAGCTGGGGGAAAAGGAGAAGCAGGGACCCAGGAGGGAAAAACCGACCTTGTGATCAGTAGCAAGGGTGACAGAGCTGTGTCACAACACAGAAAGGAGAAGCTGGGGGAAAAGGAGAAGTAGGGAACCTGGAGGGGAAAACCGACCTTGTGAAAGAGATAGCAAGGAAGAACTATGTCACAGCACAGAAAGGAGAAGCTTGGGGGAAAGGAGAAGCAGGGAATCTAAAGGGAAAAACCAACCTTGCTAAATGGGCAGCAAAAAGTGAAGGCAGAGCTGTGTCACAGCACAGAAAGGAGAAGCTGGGGTGAAAGGAGAAGCAGAAGTGGTGTGGGGTCCGGTAGTAGGGAAAAACCAACCTTGTGAAAAACGAGTTTAACAAGGGTAAAGGGGAAGCTGCATGACCACACAGAAAGGAGGAGCTGAGGGGAAAAGGAGAAGCAGGGAACCTGGAGGGGAAAATCGACCTCATGAAAGCAGTAGCAAGGAAGAGCTATGTCACAGCACAGAAAGGAGAAGCTTGGGGGAAAGGAGAAGCAGGGAATCTAAAGGAAAAACCAACCAACCTTGTGAAAGGGGTAGCAAAGGGTGAAGGGAGATGCTATATCACAATACAGAAAGGAGAAGCTGGTAGAAAGGAGAAGCAGGGACCCAGGAGGGAAAAACCGACCTTGTGAAAGGGTTAAGCAAGGGTAGAGACAGAGCTACACATTACAGGAGAGGATGGAGAAGCTGGGAAGAAAGGAGAAGTGGGAGTGGGTGGGGAGAGAAGCAGAGGGTCAGGATAAAAAGAATGCAAGCCATAGACATTGAGAAAATGGAAGAAGTGGTGGTAGGGGGTAAAAAGAAAACCAAAGGCTGAGAGCAGTCCATTTCTGGAAGCTGAGAAGTTCAAGAGTGTGGTGCTAGCACCTGGTGAAGACCATTATGCTGCATTATAACACATTGGAGGGCATCACATGACTAGTCAGCAAGCTTGCCAACACATTTCAGTTGTATAACAAAGTCACTATTTCCGTATCCCAGTGATGACTGTCAATCTGCCCCAAGGGTACCACATCAAAATAGTGTTAGCAAATGATTTTGGGTATCAGTTTGCAAAACATGAAACCTGGAAGGCACACCTAAGCCAGCAACTTTGAATGTGTAATGGGTGTGCTAATGCATCCTTCCAACATGAGCAACAAAAGAAACCGTGTACTTTAACTGGAATGGGCAACAGTTCAAAACTTGTGCTTACAGAATATCAAATATGAAGTCAAAAGAAAAAACTAGGAAATAGGAGGATTTGAAATCATAGCTCAGGCCACTATCCAGAATGCATGAGGGACGACCCTTCCTGCAACTCAGTAATACAAAAATAGCCAAATTCTGCCTAATGGATAAAGGACTTGAAGACAATTCTAAGAAAACATATAAATGGCCAAAACGGACATGTTTTTCTTTTTAATTATTTTAAACAATTTTAAAATTTAAATATATTTTGATCATACTCTTCCTGTCCCCCAAGTTCATCAGGTCCTCTCCCCCTCCCTATTCATACAAATTCAAGTTCTTTCTCGAAAAACAAACCAAGAACCTAACACAACAACAAAACCCTCAAACCTATAAGACACAATAAAGCACCAAATTATAACCAAATAACACACGCGCACACACACACACACACACACATACACACACACACACAACTATAGAGTTCATTTTTGTGGGTCAATTACTCCTGAACTTGAGATCTGCCCTGGAGTGGTGGATATACCCACTATAATTCCATTGAAGAAAACATTTCACTCGCCCAGCAGATATAAATGACAGTTCCATTGTTAACCTTTATTCTAGTGGCTAGATTATATTCATTCATTCATTTTATTCTTTTTAAAATTAAATTTATTCTTTATTTTATAACCCCTCCCTCCTCTCTTTCCATTCCCTCCCCTCCTTTCTAACCACACCCTCCCACATCTACTCCTCTCCCACCTCTGCTCAGAAAGGGCAGGCCCCCCACGGGTGTCAACAAAACATAGCATATTACATTGAGACAGGACTAAGCTCACTCCCCTGCCCATATTAAGGCTGGACAAGGGAATCCAGCATGAGGAATAGGTCCCCAAAAGCCAGCCAATGCACAGCACAACAAGCCCAGCTCCCACGGCTAGGAGTCCCACAAGTAGACAAAGCTACAAAACTGTCACACATATGCAAAGGGCCTAGGATGGCCCCATGCAGGCTCCTTAGCTGTTGGCCTAGAGTCTGTGAGCTCCCATGAGCCCAGGTCAGTTGTCTTTGTGGATTCCCTGTCATGACCTTGACCCCCCTGACTTGTACAATCCTCCCTCCCTCTCTTCAACAGGATCCCCAGAGCTTGGCCCAGTGCTTGGCTTTGGATTTTTTGCATCTGTTCTCTCCAGTTACTGGATGAAAGCTTTCTGATGACAGCTAGGATAGTCACTAATCTGATTACAGGAAATAGCCAGTTCAGAGTATCTCTCCACTATTGCTAGGAGTCTTAGCTGGGGTCATCCTTGTAAATTCATGGGAATTTCCCTTGCACCAGGTTTCTACCTAACCCCCAAATGCCCCCCAAATTGAGACATCTCATTCAGTACTCTCCCCCTCCATGCTATCCCCCAACCCAATCCCTCATGTCCCCAACCCCACACACCCCAAGTCTACCCAGATCTCTATTTTTTCATTCCAGGGAAATCCATGCATCCCTCTTTGGGCCCTAACCTCTCTGGGGCTATGGATTGTAGCATGGTTACTTATTTAATATAACAAAATAAAATATAATAAGATAAAACAAAAACCATCAAATAAAAGTTGGACAACACCAACAACGGAAGGAAATGAGCCAAGAGAAGGCACAAGAGTCAGAGACACACCCATTCACACACAAAGAAATACCCATAAACACACTAAACTGGAAGCCACACCATAAGCACAGAGGACCTGGTGCAGACCCTGTGCGTGCTGCCTCAGTCTCTGTGAGTGCATGTGAGCTTTGTTCAGTTGATTAGAGGGCCTTCTTCACCTGGTGTCCTCTGTCCTCTCTGGCTCTTACACTCTTGCCACCTCCTCTTCCACAGGATTCCCTGAGCCCTGAGAGGAGGAATCCCAAAAAGGACTTGAAGAGACACTGAATGTCAACATTGGGTCATTAGAAAAATTTAAGTCAGAAGCACATGAGCTATTACTTCAGAGCCAATCATATCACAATAGTGATAATAATCAGACTAACAGCAGTTGGCAAGACCACATATTCACTAGGGGAAAGTGGCATTTCTTAAAAAGTTAAAACAGAATATGTGTGTGTGTGTGTGTGTGTGTGTGTGTGTGTGTGTGTGTGTGTGTATTCTGTATGTATACACACACACACATACAGAATACACACACACACACACACACACATATATCCAACATAATTAAAATTAAGCACTCAAATAAAAATTTGCACATGTGTAGCAAGACCAGTCTGGTGCTCTAAAAGCCAAACCTCAAAACCACACCTAGCCACAGATATTGATGACAGCACTAACTGCATCAGCAACTAGTAAATAGGGAAAATGTTGCTGGTCCATGCAGTGGATTATCACTTAGCTCTGAAGAGAGAAGTAGGTACCTGCAACAATGTGAATGAACACTGTAAATACTGTGCTAAATGACAAGAAGCCCATCATGGAAAGCCACAGATTGTATGATTCCATTTAAATGAGATATACAGAAAAGACAAGCTAGAGACACAGAGCACAGTATGGTTGCTAAGAACTGGAGAAAATGGAGAAAGGGAAACGATTCGTTCAATGAGATTAGGTTTCCTTTTGGGGTCATAAAAATGCTCTAGGGGTAGATAGTAATGGTAGCAGAACAGAAATTGTGACTTATCCTAATACCCCTAAATTGTCAGCAGTTTAAAGAGTTATTTTCTTTCTCCAAATACAAGGGCAGACATATGCCAGGCTAAACTTAAAAAGCTATATACATAGCTGAAAATGATCTTAAATTTCTGGTCCTCCTCACTCTACCTCCTAATTGCTAGGATTACACTAGTTTACATGCTGGGAATTGTCTTTATCCATGCACTTTTACCAACTGTATTCATCTTCAGAGAGTAAAGAAGAAATCTTAAAAGGTATTGATATAAGAGAGACCCTGAAGGATAGACAAAGCCTTGATGCCCTGGCATCTTTCTCTTTCTCCCAAACAACTACTCTCTAGCTACTGGCCCCCACTGCATCGGGACTGCTGTTGCCAAGAATTTTAATGGCCTTAGATCTTAGCCAGGGTCAAGGACATTCTTTTTTCTGACTTTCCTTTCTCTACTCTTCCAATTACAAGTGCGTTATGGGGCCAGGAAGATGGCTCAGTGGGCAAAAGCACAGGTTAACCTTGATGACCTGAGTTCAGATTCCTACAGTTCACACAAAAGCTAGATGGAGTGGCATGTGTCTATAATCCTGGCACATCTACTGCAAGAAAGGAGGTGGGGACAAGAGCATCCCCCTGGAAGCTCACAGGCAGACTAGCCTGGGGTGCACCAAAAAGCAGTATGCCAGAGAGACTCTGCCTCAATCCCAAGGTAAAAGGTGAGTACCAAACCCCTGAGGTTATCCTCTGACCTTCACACAGGTACTATGGCATGTGCAGGCCCTCACACAAAGACATCAGTGTACACATGGGCAAACATAAACAAACAAATATTGTATATGTACCATGCTCCCATTCTTAAGATGACTGCTTATGGAAATAAACCCCCATGTTCATCCTTGGCTGAGTCTATATAAGCTCATCTATGTTCACAGTTTCAAGTACTAACTAAGCTGGTAACTAGAAACCCCTACCTTACCTCCAATTCAGATTTTAATACCATGTTTCTAACTCTCATTCCCACCAGAACAGCTAACAAATCAGTCAGAAAGTTTTCTACACCCAGATACCCTCTCGCCTGTTTTCTATCCTTGGCTGCTCTTTTCTACAAGATAAAACTAGTAGTATGCCTTGAAAAGTTTCACTTTAATACCCCATTTTTCCAGGTAGAAAAATTTCCCTTATTCATATATCTGTCCTGTGCTGTTCAACCAGTAACTAATACTTATTTCTACTCCAACTTGAGATGTAATACTGGGACTCCAGCGAATCTTATGAGGACTTTAACCATGGTTGTTTCCAGAAGACAACAGCCACAGAACCAGAGATTATGCTCATGGAGTTTATTTTCTAATTAGAGAACCAAAGAGGAAAAAAAAAAGAGGTAAAACCAGGTGGAGATAAGCAGGCTTATCTAACTGGGCTTTGCACATAACTCTATCTCTATACTGGTAACAGTTGTGGTAAGAATCTTTAACAAGTTTGGCTACAGACTAAAATCTGATTTCATGCCACAAATATTAATTTGCTTCATTTTATTTTTAATTATGCGTATCTGTGTGTGGGTATGTGTATATACACGGATGCAGATGGCCTTGTAGAGCAGGGTGTTGGATCCTCCTGGGGACTGAGTTACAGGTAGTGGGGCCACCTGATGTGGGAACTGTGGGTTAACTCTGAGTCCTTTGGAAGAGTAGCCCATTTTCTTAACCACTGAGCCATCTCTTCAGACCGTAACTTGCTTTTAAAGGCCCCATTTTGGTACACATTCATAAGAAATGTGCTGGTGAAGAGGCAGACATTGCAAATATGTATTGGAAGTCTTTAGTTCATGAGTTGATGTCTAAATTGTATGGTTTAAGTATGTTAAGTTAAATAATTTCAAAATTACACAACTTGTATTCCAAGACCTACAGCAGGATGCACTGTAGAAAATGTTTAGTTTTCAAAGACTCAGGGAACCAGAAAAAAGGATCTAACTTTTCATCATACGAGGAGCCCATGGGAAATATGAACACTATTTATGTTCTGTTGCCCAGACAACCAGCTGTCCTCTGACATGCTAATTCAGCATTGACTGCACTTGCATGTTCATGTTGTTCAGCACTGACAGTACTGTATGTGTATGTTAGCCTTACATTACTGTACTGTGGGTATGTGTGTGTGCATGCACGTGCGTACATGTTTGTGTGTTGCTCCTGCACTGAATGCACTGTGTGTGCATGCTACTGCAGGCTTCATAAAGTTGGCCTGATACACAGGTGAATCTAGGGTTGAAACTCATGCATGCCTCTGCTATAATGAATTAATTCTTTCACAGTTAAAAGGCCAGGGCATCAATACTGAGTAGCATGATGAGAACTAACACAAAATCTTCCTCTGTATTTGGAAGAAACCCATTCTTACAGCCAATGGAATGGTGGGAACTATAGTTATAGTTAGGAGTGGGTGAAATATTTGGCAGTTGCATGCATCTAAGGAGGAGGGTAAGAAAGGGGAAACCCAAAACATATCTGGAACACAGAAATCTGGTTCCTCCCACAGAGATCTGTGTGGGGCAAAAGAATATGAACAATAGGAATTATCAGGTCCTTTATTTAAGTGCTTTGTCCTTCAAACAAGCGCCTTAGGTAAGATGGTCACTGCAATGTCATGAACAATGGATTTGAAACTGAGAATGCCTATGGGAACTTGTCAAAAAGATCCAGATGTTTTAAAATCTGAATGTAAAGCTGCTTTACATCTCTCATTCAGTTGACAGCCTCAAAGTTATAAATGGCATATCCGAGCATAATGTATTACAATAGGACATATTATCCCACGCACTCTGGCTACACAGAGAACTGTGCAGCAGTCTAATTACTACAGAAAAAGTCTGGCTGCAAATAGGCAAACATCTAAGGTGTATAATCTCCATCTGCAGCACACCACTTGTGTGGTACAGCTATTTATTTCCTCCATCTTTGTGCTGTTGCTGAAGGCAAATTAACTCAGCTCAGAATAATCCAGCATTCATTACAAACATATACAAGTGATAGAGGTCAAATATTTAAATTATATTACATTCCAGGTAGTCCGTTCTAAGGTGTTCTTCCTGCACATTGAAGAAATTATAGTCTAAAGAGAAAGGCAGCCTTGAAACAAAGAAGTATAAATAATTACATAAATAATGCCACATATGTAAAACATCAAAAAATAAAAAGATACAGGAAGGTAAAAGATAGGGGGAATCAGATCTAATCAGAAAATATCATTGAAGGTCCAATCTTGTCTCACAAGAATAAAAGATGTCAAATCAATATGGAAAGGATGAAGTACATAGAGAATTCAGGCAGACATCACTATAGGATGGTCTGTTTGTGGGAAGTACTAAATGCTTTGCCCCTGACCAGAAACTACAATCAATACAGTTGTTGAAAAGAATTGATTCTGACATATCAGCTACTCAAAGCTGGTAGAGTACTCTATCTTAGGAGCAAAAATCTTAACAACATGCAGAGTTACCAAAACCAAAAACACCAGGAAGGCCACAAAGCAGAGTGGCAGCCAGCAGAGGTGAGAATCTGGAGAGAAAGGCAACTTAGTAGGGCTGTGGCCCAGAGGGAAAGGGGGATTAGTTACATTCATGTGGACTGATCCAATGAGCAAACAGGCTGAGAATAATGAGCCAGGTTGCCTACAGTTATAGACGAGAGATGGTTTGTAACTTTCTTGTATTTTAATTTTTGTAAAATAAAATGTAAACAAGTATAAACACTAAATAAAGAAGTTGTGGGACAGAGATGGCTCAGTGGGCAGTGGGTGAGAGCACTTACCACTCAAACCTGACAAACTGCATTCGATCTCAGGATCCACAGTGGAAGGAGAGAACAGACTCACACAGTTGTCCTCTTCCTGCACACACAAGGGCCTGCACTCACATATACACATGCCACAATGTCTCAGCTAGGATTTCTATTGCTGTGAAGAGATGCCGTGACCACAGCAATTGTTAGTAAGGGGAAAACATTTAATTGGGGTGGCTTACATTTTCAGAGGTTTAGTCCATTATCATTATGAGGAAGCATGGTGGCCTGCAGGCAGACATGGTGCTGGAGAAGGAGCCAAGCTTCCTACATCTTGACTTGAAGGTAACAGGAAATGAGCTGAGATAATGGGTGTGGCTTGGGCATATATGAAACCCCAAAGCACTCCTCCACAGTGACACACTTCCTCCAACAAGGGCACACCTACTCCAACAGAGCAACAACTCCTAATAGTGCCACTCCCTGTGGTGGCCATTTTCTTTCAAACCACCACATATAACAAAGTTACTCTTTAAAATATAAAACCCAAAACTTTAAAATTTTTGTTTTGTTTTCAAGACAGGATTTCTCTGTGCAGCCCTGGCTATCCTGGAACTTGCTCGGTAGATCAGGCTTGGCTTGAACTCATAGAGATTCACCTGCCTCTGCCTTCGAAGTGCTGGAATTAAAAATGTGCACCACCACTGCCCAGCTTTTTTTTTTTTTTTTTCTTTTTGTAAGATTTATTTGTGCATATGAGTTCTCTTCTTACATAGATGCCTGCATGACAGAACAGGGCATCAGATCCCATTATAGACAGCACCACATGAACACCACATGGGTGATGGGAAATGAACTCAGGAGCTCTGGAAGAGCAGTCAGTGCTCTTAACTGCTAAGCCATCTCTTTAGCGCCTTTAAACTTTAATTTTAAAAACTCTTATGTAGTGAACACATGTAAAAATGTTCATTCCTTCTGACACTGAAATAAAAATTAAGTCATTATAATATATCTGAATGAATTTTACTGTTTTTTTTTAATGTATGTTACAATGTTTCGTAATAGGGTACTACAATTAAAGGTTCATTCTTTGTTTAGTTACTATTACACAACCTGACTAATAACTCTTCAAGAACTCTATAATGGAGAATAAATCATTTGCTCAATTTTACAGAAACAACTATAGCTATAAGCTAGGTGGCTTGCCTAAATTTGCATATGCTGCAAGGAGTGGAAATGGGATAGCAACCTGGGTAGTCTGACTCCTGCATTTTAACCTCTGTGATATACTGATGTTTATTTTCAGAAAGGGTTCATAATCCTTTTGCAGCATTGAGAAGCCATGCCAGGGCCCGGAGAGACGTATTATGAGTAAAAGAGCTTGCTCTTCCAGAGGCCCCAAGTTCTGTTCCCAGCACCTATACTGAGCTACTCAGAGCTGCCTGTAGCTACAGCTTCAGGGCACTCCACACACATAGCAGACACTGACACTGACACAGAGGAGACAGACAGACATACATGCACACACTTGCACCTGTATGCACTCCCTCCCCACCAACATAAAAATAAATCTTTAAAGAGGCTACTCCATCCTTCTCATTACCAAATCTTTATACTCTTGCCCAATAATAAACTATCAAAAACGTACTATAAGAAAAGCTATAGTAGGAGAGAGAAACCTACCTGGATAAAGATACTCACCATACAAAAACTATAAAAATGACCCCATAGTGAAATGACTAATACTGATATCAACTTGATCAAGTATTAATCATACTTATTTATTGTATAGATGGGAAAGCCATGAGAAAGTCAAAGGACAAATTACAGGAGTTAGTTCTCTCCTTCCGTATGGATCCTCAGCATCACTCAGGCTGTCATCCTTTGTGTCTTCCCCACCAAGCCACCCTGTTTGTTCCTTGATGAATTACTCTTCAATCATTTTTAAGTGATAATTATGGTGACAAATGTGAACTTGAGAAATATTACTTAAAAAGACAAAGCATATCATTCTAGTTATTTTGTGTTGCTGTAAAAGACACCATGACCAAAAGCAACTTGGGGAGGAAGGGGTTTATATCAGTTTTTAGGTCTTCATGCCTCCTGTCACAGAAGATGAGTGACAACTGTGCTTATTTACAGGAACAGGTATTACATTTAAAAATCAGATAATTAGACATCACACATTTTATGAATGGATAAAAATGAATATATACATCAACAAGGACATATATTGCACTATCTTAGTAACCATCCTCTAAGGTTGGTATTTCAGAAAATCTCCTTTTGGTTTTCTGTTTGTTTGGCATTGTTTTATTTATAGGTATGTGTGTGAGTCTAGGTCCTATGACTGCAGTTGCCCAAGGAGGCCAAAAAGTGGTGTAGGGGTCCCCTAGAGCCAGAACTGTGAGCTACGGGATGCGATGTTAGGATGCAAACTCAAATATTCTGTAATGGCAGGAAACACTTCTGACCATTGAGTTATCTCTCCAGCCCTCTTTATTTTTTGAAACAGGGCCACATTCTATAGCCTTGCCCCCTGGAATTCACTGTGTATTCCAGGATGGCCCCTTCTGGCTTAGCCCCCTCAAGCACTGGATTACAGGTATGAGACATTCTGCTCAGCTACTATCTTCTTCCTTATGCCACTTTTAAAGTCAGCACTATACACATATGTTAATTTCTAGTAATGTTTCCAGAGTTGTATAGGTAAGTTATTAATAATTCAAAATATTTTAAAATGGCACACATTGTTTCGGCAACCAATTTCCTAAAAACAGACAACCTTTTGACATCATTAGCGTGTATTTGGTTCACTAATTCTGCTAGACACTGCTAGACAGAGATTTACTAGAGTAAATCTCACTCTAGTCCAAATGACTGAAATTCTAAAAACGATTAAGAATATGAATTCAGACAATCTGTGTATAAACCTAAAGCTTACCTGCATAGATCACTGACCAATGTTAATGAGAGGAAATGCCACTCATTGTACTACACAGATTTATTTATTTTCCTCAGGTAACATTTATGCTATTAACTTCAAAGCCTAATATAGAGAATGAGCGTAGGAAGCCTTAACCACATTCTCCAATGTCAACGAAACAGTCCAATTATATAAATATACCTAGTGTGGGCATTAGAAAGAATTATTACTCTTATTAGGTGTTTTAAATGCTATTAAAGAAGTGGATAAAATACTGATGACATCTGAAATGGTATGGAATTGAGAAATCATAAAGATCAAAAGTCAGAAGGATGAGTAGAAAGGAAGAAAACTGTAAGACTCAAAATTAGAGCTGGGTGTGGTGGCACATGGGGGATGAAGTGAGAAGGATCAGGGGCTTAAGGGTAGCTCTAGAACATACTGAGTTCAAGACCAGCCTCTGCTACAGAATGACCTGGAGTTTTCGATTCCATAATGGGAGGAATTCAATTCTGAGCAAAGATATTAAGGCGCATAGCTGAGAGATTTCCATAGTAATTGAGAATGATGACTAGCAAAGATAAGGAGTCACACACCTCACTGAAGATCAGAGAAAACAGACAATATCACATGGGAGACAAAAACCCGGCTCCTTTCATAGCCAGAAACCGAGTTCTCTAAAAACTAGAGGAATTCCACTGCCTTGGTACAGCAGTGGAGTGCAGGTCTCCATGAAGGAACCGATGCTCTAACATCACACATCCATTAAGGTGCGAATATAAAGCATGGCGAGTGCTAAGCCCCAGAAAGCAGTCTAACACGTTCTTCTCAGATTTCATGGTCTGTGCTGGAAATCTCCATGTCACTCTCATTCTAGCATATGTGTGAATCAAATATAATCCTTCACATTTTTTTCTCATGAGTTATTAAAGTTAAAAATAGTCCACAGAGGCGGCGAAGCCGTGCCATCCCTGAAGTGGCCTGCCTATCTTCTGCCTGTACCAAGCATGACTTTTATTCTTAAAAAACCATCTTTTCCTCAAAAGAGTTCACTGACGTTGTCATCCCTCTACCAGCAGCCCCACTGGGTTCTGGTGAGTGACATCCAGACATTTAAACTCAAAAGCTCCTTCAGAAGGGAGTTATTAAAATTCAAATGAGCTGGGCATATTGAAGAAGAAAGTGCTCGTTTGCATGCACACCTCTGCATTTGGCCATCCCATTTAGTCCCACAGAGCAGGGTCTGGTTTTGTTTTTGTAAATGGGGCTTTGGAGGCGGAGGTCAGCCTCCCACGGCCCCCACTCCTCTGGGGTCATCATTAGTAATGTGTGGGGCTGAATAGATTTTCCTCTGAATCTACTCAGCAAACCTGACAGGAAGGCAGCCCTCTCCCACAACCTGAAAATGCCAAAAATCCAACTGGAGAGGTGGCAGTTTTAAGCACTCTAACAGTCTGCCTTGGAGCAGTTTCCAACAAGGCTGCACACCACAGCATCTCAGCCCCACCTGAGCCTTCAGCCTTCAAGCAGAGCCCTTTCTGGTGAGCCAGCTCTTGAGGGTCACAGGCCTGTCACAGTGAACCAGGAGCCCCCAGAGGATTCCAAGCAAACTCATTTCTCCCAAGAAATACGGATCTGCAAGGCCAAAATAAAATTTTATTTGCCAAAAAAAAAAAAAACACATTCTTGAAGTCTTTTATTTGACTTCAGAGTTCTTACTTCATTTCTCGTGATGCTCTCTCATGTTTAATCATTTTTTAAATTTTATAAGCTAACAATGGACAGCTTAATAAAACTATAATAAAAATATGTGGTGCTAACGTTATTCTGGCTGTGGAAAATTCAGATGCTCATTTAGTAAGAATTCAATTTCTTCCTAATGAAGACATCTCTATTATATGTATTTTAAGAAGACATAATCTGTAGCGATGTAATCATTAAACTAGTTTGCATATTATGTGCAACAGTGTTTATATAGGACAATGATATAATCATGTCGATTTTTACATGGAAAAAGAATTAGGAGCTAACAGTGCTCCCTCACAACCCTAGAATAAGGAGTATGCATCCTAAACTCCACAGACTAAAGGGGCCAGGCCACGAATATAGCTCCAGGATTGCTCTTCCTAGGGGGCATCAAGCAACAATATTTTCTCTTCCAATGGAAAAGATTTCATTTTTCCATGAACTTCATTTATCAAATCACTCCTTCCAGATTTCATGCAGTTTTCCATTTTAATTCACTTAAAAATGCATTTTATTTCCTTTTTAAATTTTTAATGGTCTTGCCATCATAAAGTCACTGATTTGCCCAGTCAGGAAAGAATGAAAGTAGTAAACATCACTGTAAGATGATTATATTAACAGAACTGGCACAAGCCAGGACATACACGGTGCTAGCAGCCTGCCCTCTTTGCTCGCAACTCTGGGAAGTGTGTGTCATTACAGAGCTCCTCTTCAGTAACTCACACGGCACTGCTCTGGCTCTGGTTAAACAAAGGCTCTAAACCAATATCCTCTAACGTGGAGGCCCACAACCCAGGAGGATAGCAGGATAAATGTGTCCCCCCCAAAAAAAAAAAAAAAAAAAAAAAAACCAGAAGCTAGAAACAGGAGTTAGAGCCTGTGGCTCTAGCAACACAGAATGATCAGACAAGCTAGGGGAAGGAGCTACTTCCCAGCCAGGCCTGAGATGCAAAGGATACTTGGATGTGCTTCCTCTACTTACACCCAAGTCACTGATAGATAGAAAAAGCAGTATGTACTTGGTGCAGCTCCATGCGACAAAATGGAAGACACAGTTTACACAGAACCACCCACCATGAGACTACAACATAGTTTGCACATTTACAGAGCAACTCTTTAGCTTCCTAGTCATCTAGGAAGACAGTTTAGCAGAAGACAACATTCGCCCCTTCAGATTTGATTTGTTTGATTTTACAGAGCGTGCTTCAGGCATATAACTTACAGCACATGAAGAAAGAACAACAAAATCCAAGAAATGTGATCACTTGCCTTTTTTTCCTCCTGTAACGAAGAAGCCAATGGCTGCTCTAATAAAACTGCCTTCGGGCAAATAGCTGTAGTCAGTAGGAACTGTGGAGGCAGAAAATGATCAAATTAACTAGTGAACTTGGCAGGGATAATGAAGGAGAGGTAATGATCTCATGCTGCCATCTCAACCCACAAACAAGGCAGAGATGTTTATGCCATTATTCTGAGTACAGAATAATGGCAAAAACTAATTCTATTAGATTAAGTGATTGGCTTCCAGGGAATCACTCAGGCTATTAAGAAAAATTTTAAATGGTGACAAACCTAGGAAAGACTTAAAAAAAGAATCACAAAGGACGTTACTACAGTGAAGTGCTGATAAAACTCCCTCCCTTGCAAACTATCACACCAAAAGCTCCAATCCAATGATCTCCTCAGGGTAGACAGGGAGTCTGTTGGGCTTCTAAGCTTAGGCACTGTCCTAGAGGTCTTGTTAGGATGCTGCATCAACTCTATGAACCAAGGAAATTCAAAAACCAGCACCATCTCTTACCTAAGGTGGTGATCAACATGTACAAAGAGTCAGATGTGGCCGCTGACCTGAACCAGTGAGCCAGTGACATTTCTGCTAGCAGAGTCCTGAGAGTCCCCTAAATTCTTTTCCTCCCAGTCCCTCATAATTGCTTCATGAGACAGTTTTGCTGCAATGAATGGCTCAACTGGGAAATTCCACTAGGAATGAGTAGTTGTGTTTTTCAGACACACAATTTTTTTGTGCATGAGAACCTGGTGTAAGCTGACTCTCCAATACTTAATTTGAGCATATTGACTAAGTGCTGTGTGACACAGCTGTAAGTACACACACACACACACACACACACACACACACACACACACACACACACAGAGCAAAGCCTGACATAATGTGTTATTTTACCAGGATACTGTAAGAGCCCCGACCTTCAAAACCAGCAGAGGTTTCTAACATCTAAATCCCCTTTCCTATGTTCATATGAGAACTTCCAGCTGTCTAAAGTTCACCATATTGGGAAGGATATGGACCAAAGTCCTCTGCCTAAAGCTGCAGAGTGACTGCAGTGAGAGAAACAAAAATTATAGAAGGCCACATTCATAGTTATGCTATCAGTAGATGACCTACCAGGAATATATGAAACTAGTTTTAGTGAGGGTTCTTTATTTTCTAAACCTCTGTGGACCAGGTACACAATAGCTAGTGGGTCAAAATACCATTTATAAGAACCAAGGGACAGATATATGACGGTGGTTCTTTCCCTAGAAAAATCTCTAAATACAAACATAAATTAAGCACATGGGAATTGTAATATTTCTATTGCTTTTATCAAAAGACAACAAACAGAAAGGGTTTTGTTATTTGAAGAACCAGGATTCCAACCCCTAAGGAGGTACACATCTTTGAATGTGGCTTCACAAAGCCATTGGGCAGAAAAATCCCAGTCATAAATAGACAAGTTTTTTTTTGTTTTGTTTTTCATATTTCACATTTATATTTTTGAGAAAGGGTTTCACTGTGTAGCTCTGTATAAAGATATTTTTAATGAAACATAACATCATTACTTTTAGTAAAAATAAAATGGTCCAAGCTTCAAGGATGTGATTCTTTGTTTATGGACTTGTCACTAAACAAACTCTTAATGTAACTCATGTAATATTTGTGAGCCTCATATTTTTCATTTGTAAAATACAGGTCCTTGACTGAAAGTCTACACTATCCTCTAAGGGAGGCAGAGAGGAAGTACGAATGAATAAGTGACTTGGAGGCCAAAAATCTAAATCCAAAGCACCACTTTCTGCCATGAGACCCAGAGTAAGTCTGGAATGCTCTTTACACTCCATTTTGCTTAGATATAAAAACAAATATCATAACGCCTGTCATGTGGAATAGCTGTGATGCCCCATCTCCTTAACAAACTACAGAACCCTTCTTCCAGCTCCAGGATATTAGGACTTTAACCTTACCAGAAGTTCTGCTTTGATTTGAAGACAAGGTAGATAGGTGAAGATGTCCTAGAAGCCATATTGCATTTGATTGAAGACCAATCACCCCCGAGACATTGATGACCTATTGATGAACACATAGCACTTTGGCGATGGGCCAAGATCTAAGCTCTGTTCAATGAAAGGCCACCATAGACTCTTATTAACATTGTAGGAGGCAGAGGCTCAGTTGAGAATGAGAAGTTCTATAGCAGGATGCTACACTAGACCTGAATCTTATGTTAACTGATGAGTTTGCTGAATGAATGAATGAATGATGAATGAATGAATGAATGAATGAATGAATGAACCAATCATGGCAGAAAATACTAGCAATATTCTTGGGTTTCACTAAGCAAGACTGTTCTCAAAAACCGGCACAAGAAAGCTCAAAAAAAGTGGTCTGGGGCTGGAGCTTAGTTGGTAGAGTATTTGCCTAGTGTGCAAAAGGCCACAGTTCAGCTCCAGCACTGCATAGACTAAGTGTGGTGACTCATGCCTGTAACCCCAGCACTTGGAAGAATCAGGAGTTATGAGTCACCCTCATCTGAACCATTTGAGGCTAGCCTGGAACACATGAGATCCTGCTTTAAAAGAAAATAAAAAACTCAAAAAGGAGAAAGGAAGGGAAAGTCACCTAATGGTAAAATATCTCTTAAAATAGATAGAAATTTTAACTCATTCTTTTCTTTAAATAATTTCTACCATTGTGATGGGAGATGTTATTCTGTATATATGTTTCTCATACTGGTTAATAAAGACCTGTGGCCAATGAGATAGCAAGATAGGCGGGGCTAGGAGACAAGGAGGAAAGAGGAAGTTGGAGGGAGGAGTCAACATGTAGCACGGGGAAAAGCAGGACGCTTGCCGCGGCTCCCCGATAAGATGACCACGTGGAAATACTTAGATAAGTAGAAACGGGTTAATAATTAAGACAGAGCTAGCCCATAAACAATAATGGTCATTGGCCAACAGGATTGTATTAAATACAGAGTCTCTGAATGTTATTTGGGGCTGGCGCGGCTGTGGGCCCAGACTGGCGGGCTGGCGGAAACATACACGCTACACCATTGATTATTATAATTTATGAACATTTTAAAATAATCATTTCTAATTCTCCCAAGTTTTAACAACTTGAACTTCAGTAGAATTCTTTTTCTGAGCACATTCTTATTCATATATGTAAAATATTTTTTCTCTGCCCAGAAATTCATGCTTTTCCACCATGAATTATTAAAACATCTTCATATGCTAGGTATTATAATTAACCAAGTTTTATAAGAATGAAAACAAGTAGGCTAAGTGAGGGAAAAACAAGCTAGAAAGCACTGGGTATAGTAAGACTACCGATTACAGAAACTCGGCTTGGCCATGATCGTCGGGAAGAGGCTCAACCATGCACCCAGGACTGCTGCAACATTGCAGCTTCTTTCCAACCTGTACTTTCACAGCGTATTCAGTAAACATGTTTTAACAGATAAAAATCCTAACAGATAAAAACGTTTGAAGTCAATGAACATTTTTATGTCTCAGCAAGGTTAACAATGGTAATTATTTACTCACAAACTGTTACCAGAACTAATGGCATTTGGTTATTCTTCCCTGGTGTGTGCCCTGCCCTTTGGGCACCTTCTATTTGTCCTTGTTCCAAAAGCTAGATAGCTTTTCAAGGTCAGGTTTAATTTTAAGTTGAATCAGTAATAACGTAACTCAAAAAAGGCAGCATTCTCTCTCTTTTTCCCCACAAGGAGTAGGGCATATTTGCCGATGAACACAAGCCCATATACTACTTTGAAAAGGCCCATGAACTCAACATGGATGTTAGACTTTCACATTTGCCAGGTAAGACACACTATGACAAGCAGTAGGAAAAAGACAACAAAGGAGGAGATGTGTGTCCCACCCAGGGACTGAAAATTCTCTTCTTACCTCAGTGAAGGTTCTAATGACTTCATTAAGTCTTGCCTGAAAATGGGAGCTCTGGATGGCTTCTGACTTTAGCTGAAAGATTGAGCAGAAGTGACACAGGGCATGAGCAGCCATCTAGGTATGGTATAATTTATCAGCTGTCAGTATACTTCATGCACGTAAGTGGTAAGCTCCTCAAAAGCAGGGCCCAGGATTTATTTACCATTGATTTCTTAGCACCTTTGCATGATGGCACATAGCAGTCCCTCAAAGTTTTACTATATGAACGAAGGTATACAATTCAGAACTGTGATAAACTTCACATGCTGAGGTCCACTGGGATAATGTTTCAGAATACAACACTTGCAAATATTTAAACTTGAGTATCATAGATGTGAACTGAAATTCCTTATGAATAACTTTTGAAATTTCTTATGGGCCAATCACTTTCTCAGGCAGGAAAGGGTTGTGGAAAGTACCTACCTTGAGGGGTTTGAATCCTACAAACTAACCAAACAAGGGATAAATCTCCACAGAAAGAATTCTCGGCCGAGTGCTTTTTTTTTTCTTCACAGAGCAAGGCACTGAAAGCCACAGAGTAACTACTGCCATGAGAACATACTCCTCTTCCCCTAGGACGTTAATCTAATGCCATTCTATTGTTGCTATGGCTATGCACTCATTCAAATGCCTTCCCTTCAGAGTTCCTGGCTTTACCTGCATGACATCCGCATCTGAGCCTACTAGCGCCACCAGACCATGAAGGGCTGCCAGACAGAGCATGGTGGAGGCACCCTGAAAACCAAGAATCAAAATAGTCAACAGCAAAATACCCCTTGAGTTTGAAATCTACATGTTATTGCTGCACAGCAAGGTCAGTGGCTAAAATTATAACACATGCATAGGATCAATACGACTAACAATTGATAATTGACCCAGAAGTAACAACAGAGTGAAACAAAGAAATGTATTAAGGCTGTTAAATCATAAGTGGCTTCTTACTGTTTCTATTTTCCAAGAAAACCATAACATTGTCTTAAAAGTTAAAGCACTGCCAAGTAGCCAGCTTTTAAAAATGAAAACAATTTGCAATAGTTGACAGGTTGCACTACTTACAAGGGATTAAAGGTATACATGCCTCTTTCACTTGAAATTACCCGTTCACTTACTGTTAAGCTAGGTATCTTAGCTTTTCCTATAAAGAATCCAATAAATCAGTCCTTTTTCCTTTATATAAAAATATAATAGTATACAGGTGATGCCTTTTACCTCTGTCAGGACAACTTTAATCCAGTTGGGGAGGAGTTTGTTGCCCAAGTCTTCAGCTTTTCCATGTCCACACACAGACAAACCATGAACCAGATTTCCTAATGCCAGTGCAAAGCCTGAAGTCTGGGACAAATAAAAATGGGGGGGGGGTGGATGGGAAGCTATAGATAAGGACTCATACAGAACATTTAGCATACACAGAGCAAAACAAGCATTTCTAGGGTTCCTATACCTAAGTTTGATGTGGACTTGGGAAACTGAGTTTTACTGTAAGGAATTCTGCTGCTGTGGGTAGTTTACCTTAGGAGAATAATTCTTCACTGACAATCGATAGTCTAAATTTTCTGAACAAAGTATGGGTGAAAAGCCCGGGGTTCACCACCCAAGGTCAAAATCACCTCCTAAGCAAGAAAACATGCTACAACAAGTACAGTATATGAACATGTTTGACTGTTATTTCAAAGCATATTCTGAATATGTGTAATCACAGACAGAATCACAAAACAGCAACAATGTAGCCATAAGTTAAGATCAGTGGCTCCTGCAATAATTCACACAGGCCAGCACTAAAATGCAGAGAGAAACCTTTCTTTAAGAGTAATGCTGGGGGAATTGATGGCACGTACAATTAGACTTCTTTCTCATCATCTTAAGCATGGATAGCAGTTCACTGGCATCAAGTATATCCACAGTTGTACACTGTGAAAAATAAAATCTCTGCCATTAAACCTTCCCACACCCTACCCGAGGGGCAACTGCCAATCCACTTCCTGTCCCTGTGATTTGACTCCAAGGAGACAGACACCTAAGTGTCTCAGGCAAGCCCAACTGGGCAGCATCTTCTTGTGATTAGCTCATCTCACTTAGCATCATACACTTTCGATACATCCGGAGCACAGTGTATGTCAGAGCTTCCTTTTAAAAGACTGAGTAGCACTTAAGAGCAATCACTTTAAGCATTATTTTTTAAGTATTTGAACTTCCCTGTACATACTCAGTTAGTTATGAATAGAGAGTAGCTCTCTGGAATTTGCCAAAGTTTGACTTAACCAGAGTCCTATAAGCATTCATAATTTGATGAATTTTTGTTGTTATCTTCTGTATCTTTGACAAATTTAAATTCTTTCCCTTCAATGCAGTTCCTCACTTTTCCTGCATTTCATTAAACCATATATTTTAAGATTTCATGAATATAGAGTAATGATTGGAGAAAGAGAAGGATTAAAGACACTATGAAGCTGTGTCTAGTGGCGTACACCTTCAATTCCAGCACTGGGCAGACACAGGCAAGTAGACCTCTATGTGTTTGAGGCCAGCCTGATCTACATATTGAGTTCTAGTTCAGCCAGAGCTAGAGCCTGTCTCAACATCTAAACCCAGTCATTACGTTCTCGGCCAAGTGTCCACAGAAGCCGAGAGAGAAAACATGAGAATAGTGACAGGGGCTGCTGGCTGTGATGGTGACAGCAAAGAGTTATCAGACTTTTTTTTTTTTTTTTTTTTTTTTCAATTCTAGATACAACGAAGTCCATCCTAGCCTAAGTAATTAGAAGGCAGCATGCAGCAGTAACATGAAACTCAGGGAGAGAAATCATCAGGGCACAGGTTCCAACCTGCTGGTTGTTCTCTACCAACAGCTGAAGCTTGTTCATAGTATCTTCAGCCTCCGCAGCCTCAATAATGCCAGCACTGAATGCTGATGCGCACACACAACTAAGCGTGTAGGCAAGGACCTAAGAAGAAAATGCAACAGAAACAATGTATGGTCACAGGCAAAATCAAAGACCTTGGCTTAGGTGCTATGGCTCATCTGTCAAATTCCCCAGAAGAACTGAATTTAGATATAGATACTTCAGGCTGGGTACCAGTTTGCTGCCTGATTTATACTGTGTTTCATAACAGGGCCAAGATGGGTATCATCTTAGGTAGGTTTGGAGGCTCAAACGCCAACAGTTATGAGAGAAAACCAGGATTCAAATGTGCGACTACAGACTCAAAACCAACACACCGTACTGTCAACAACATAAGGGAGTAGATCTTTACCAGCTATAAAGTGCCATGAACTCCTCCCCAGACTCATAGGAGAGGACAGTAAAGACGTGAAACACAGCTGTGTTTCCATTCCCTAGGAGGGACTGAGTGCCTCAGGGAACAGGAGTGCAGGCTTGGTAGTTAGATACACAGCATGAAACTGAGAGGATTTTTTATTTATTTTGCAGTTGTCATTGTATAGGTGTGGAAACTTAGTAGGCAAACAAATGAGTATAGGAACAAATAAATAAAAACTGTTAATGGGAACAGAGACAATACTTGAGAGTCTTTCAAACTTCTATCTGCAGGGCCAGTAAGTTTGAGAAATCAGTTTCTGCAAACCTGTTCCTGCTACCTCCCATGTTCACCATCAAACCCTTTCTTATAATGCTTCAGATTAAGAAGAAAGTTCCACTCCCAGTGCTGGTTGATGTATAAAAATACAAGTAGCTTCCAAGGAAGAAGCCAGCTACAAAACATCTGAGGAGGGGCAAAACTACTTACTGAAGGACTTACTAATCAAATCATCACAGCAGACAAAAGCATCTGTTAAAAGAACCTTGTCTTCGCTGATTAATCAAATCGTTCTTTCTTCTTTCACACACACACATTCTCTCTCTCTACATATGTATATATGTACATATATATAGATATATATGGAGATATAGATAGATATATATAGATATCATGCTTCACACTACTTTAAAAATAGAAATGCAGCGTATACCTAGAACAAAACTTCAACCCTCTGTGCCACAAAGAAATCCCCCAATTCAACAAGTCCCATTGCTGAAAGCAGAAGAGCCGAGCAGGGAAACACAACAGCCATTATGTGCCTATCAATAGCTTGTGGGCAGGCTGGGAGAAAACAGAATTTACTCTAATGAGAGGGAGACTCCAGCCCGGCTGGCCACAAGGTCATCCCTGCACCTCCCAAAGACGGGAGTAGGCAATTCAGCTTTACCTGTGCACAAGAGAAGACATGACACATGCTTAAAGCATTCCAGCTAAACATGGGTCATACATGTCAGTGGTGTCACACTAACCAACTCTTTGCATAGTTTTCTGCCACACCAGGGTTGGGGAAAAAAACAAAAACAAAAACAAAAAACCTTTCACCAAGTATGATAAAGGGAATTTCCTCAGGGATTTGTCATATCAGTGGGCATTTGTTTGTGTTTTCTTAAGCTTGTTTCTGACTGGTTTTTAAAAGATATATTTCACTTGAGGACAATTCTGAAAACCCTCGATTTAAACTCCAAAAGCTCCATTTCTTGGGAAATGCTGGTAGTGATGCTGCCTGGGATTTCTGTATTCTCTAATGGTTCTTATCCCCCATACCACAATTAAGTCTAAGTGCAACTTGGAGGCCTCGTGGTATAATATAGGCGGCTTGCCGCTCAGATTTGCTCCTTCTTGGCAGCTGTAACTGAACATTTCAGTTAGAGGGTTACCTAATTCCAAGGTGAAGAAAGCAGCAGCAATGAGAAAGAGGAAGACAGCAGAGCAAAACACAACGAAGCCCACGTCCTACCTCCTGAAACGTCCTGCTCTGGCTCCCACTGTCATCTAGGTAGGTAGACAGCTTCTGCAGAGATGCCGCCACGTGAACACGTGACTCCGTGTGGCTGCTGTGGCTCATGAGGGACAGGGCAAGTCCAACTCCTAATACACAGCCGGTGCTTGGACGACAAAAGAGACAGTGTCAGAGTCACACTCGTGCAGGAGCTCATGGCGTTCTGAAGCTGAAGTGAGACAGCAAGGTTCTATTTCTGCCTGGTTAGAAGTGCACTGCGACTTCTGAAATGTACCCCTGGACTCTCTTCTCAAACTGAAAAGTTTATTTCAAGACAGTTATGCAGCAGGGTTGGGGCTGTAGCTCATTAGTAATGTGCCTGACTAACATGCCTGTGGCTCTAATTTCAATCCTCAGCACAGGCTTTAAAAAGAGGCATATATGGGGTGCATACACATGTGCGCTCGCTCTCTCTTTCTCTCTCTCTCTCTCTCTCTCTCTCTCTCTCTCTCTCTCTCTCTCTCTCTCTCTCTCTCTCTCTCTCTCTCTCTCTCTCTCTCTCTCTCTCTCTCTCTCTCTCTCTCTCACACACACACACACACAGGAGAGAGAGATCCTCCCCATACACACACCCTAGCACCATCAGCACCAACAACCAAACATCAGCTATCACCCTAAACAGAAACAAAGAAACCACAGAGTTTGACTTAAACTGGTGAGAAACAGCTCAATTTCTGCCCTCACAGAAATGCCACAATCCCTCCCTCTAGGCTGTGCCACTACACTATGGTTTATCTGCACAAGGAGAGACAGGCTAAATTCCAAGGTAGGCGCTGAGGAGCTGTGGCTACAGACAGGAGCAGAGCAAGGCGCAGGGGTGCTGAGGGCTTGTGTTTCCCAGTCAACTCCAACAAGTGGAATCTCTTTCTTAAAGAGACTGTGTATTCATCTGCTCACAATGACATTAATCCTCCTTTCCCCTCTGGTCTCTCAGAGCACCACTGGGTCAGAAGAGAAAACGGACAAATGACAGGCTTGTCAAAAGTTACCCCTTGTGACAATTCAATTGGAATCTGGGGCTTTGTCCCAGTCCCCTGAAAGGACACATACCATTTAAAGAAAAGGATTGGTATCAAGAAACTTCAAGTTAGTATAACACAGTGCAGCTTTTTAAAGTTTTTCTCATTCCTGTTGTTTTTTTTTAACGGGAGGTAATGCCAAGCATTTTGGAAAACATGCTGGTGCTGGTTTGACATCATCGTCATCATCATCATAATATCCACACCTGAAAGCAGGCTTCCAAGGGTTTTCTCCAATATCCATATGGAAAGCAATTTTTCTCTTAAATGATGTCTATGCCTTTGGCTGGCATCAAGAGTCTTCCTGCGAACACTTAGGTAACATGCCCCCAAACAGCTCTGTGTAAACAAGTGTCCACACCTCACAGTAGACACACAGAGGGAGAGATGAGCTTAGACATGTGCTCAAGATTATACTGGAAACTTTCAGAAGAGTTCAGCCAGAAAGAGGGGACTTCAGTCTTCAGCCTTCTATTCCATCTGCCATGCCCAAGGCCCCCTCAGACCGTGCATGGTGTTATGTTATCCCATGAGAGGATAACTCACTGTTTTTCTAGTTTCTGCTGCATAACAAGCAATGCAAGGGAGTCCTGTGTGGAGAAACTAACTCATACCCACTTCTGGCTGGCAGGCATGGTTGCTGCTCCAGCTCACATGAACCTAACAAACCCAATACCTAATGCATTTCCCATCAGCCAAAACCAACGCCTAGTGCCCCGGCACCCCAGGACTGCATGCTTTGAGGCCAGTCACATTTCTTAAGGAAGGCTACTCTTGATTAGTATGGATTTAAAGCTTTTGTTTTAATTAGGAATCTACAGGGAAGGCTTTTAAGCTACCCTTCCATATTGACACACATAAAACAGACAGAATGAGACAAAGGTACAATTAGACACAATTTGATTAATATTTTGAAAACTTAACCACTGCTCTCCCTTTGACTAGGTATTTGTTATTGATTCTTCAGATTTCAAATGGTTCTTCTTTGGCACCCTGTCCCAAGCCCCTATATTAAATTATGTCCTACAATTTTAATTATAAATTATGAAGAGGGATTGTTTGGGGACATTATTTCTTCTCTAATTTCAAAGTTCTGTGACAGTGGATATCGTTTTGTTTTGTTTTTGTTTTCCTCAATACAGTATCTTCAGCCCATGGCATTCCACTGGAGGCTCTAGTCCAGAAGTTGCTGAATGCTAAAGAATTGGCCCGGTCAGTTTTATAATTGTTGGGTGTACAGAATACCTACATAAAAAAAGAGGGAATGCGCGCGCGCGCGTGCACACACACACACACACACACACACACACACACACACACGGGCATACTCACACACATGAGTACAAATCCTGATGCCTATGTTTAGTTGGAAGAAAAACAGAACATATTATATAAGATTCAAGCAGGAAAACTCAATTTCTGCTTCTTGCCAATCTAAGTGAAGAAAGATGGCTATTGTGTTTTTATGGACAGATTATTTCTCTCAAAGCTCAAGTAAAAATGGGGGTTTGTTGTTTCCAGTGAACAAGCCTGGAGAGTCTGCTTTTCAAGGTGCACTTGGCTGAAGTTCTCCTCCAGCACCATGAGGGACACAGGCATTAAGGTTTAAAGGGGACATGTGACTCTTTAGGCCAGAATTCCAAGGCACAGTTACAACTCTGCTCAGGGCTGCGATGTTAACTGCCTGTCACATCCTATGAACACATAGTCTAACTCCATGTGTCCATGCTACTATAAATATGCTGCATGTCCTTAATAAGTTAGATACTCTTAGCTGCTGTCCTGAGTTTTAGCATTTCTCTTCTGAATCAAATAACCTATTGACCTTTTAAAATGTTTCTTTCTTTTTCCCCCCAATTTTTAGTATGCATCTAGAAAATATCCCTAAAGCTTTATTCCTTTCATTTCAAATCTTCTGTACCTTAATGTCCTAAGTCTTAAAAACTACTTGAATGATTAACTCACCATTTCTACTTATTTAACTCCCTCTAGAATAATCTGGATAATGGCTGCCAGCTCTAAACTAAAAATGACTTGGGCAAAGGGAACTTTCGTGCATTCTACCCACTGAAAACAAAAAGGAGTTAAGGGTTGGTGCCTCCAACAGCTAAAATAAAAACAAATTATATCATTAGATATTCAATTGTGCTTTTGGAATTGTTAGCATAAATATGCTATAGGAAAACTAAAAGATGTTAAAGAGAATTTTAATTCCAAGGCTCCATGTACAGGCTGGAGAGATGGCCCAGTGGTAAGAGTGCCTGCTATACAATTATGAAGGTCTAATCCCAGCACCCACATCAAAGCTGGGAATGATCATATGAGCTTGGAGGAGACTGAGACAGTCAGTTCCTAGGAACGTGTTGACAAGCCATTCCAACTTAAATAGTGGGCTTCAAGTGCAGTGAGAGGTCCTATCCTAAAACAAACAATGACGAGCAATAAGGAAGACTCCCAGTGCCCTCCTGTGTGTGCATGGATTAGATGCAAGCTTTCACACACACACACACACACACACACACATTTTATTTTAAAATCTTATCACAGTAAATTAAAAGATCACCATCAAAATAAATCATAAGAGAATACCCAATTCTGGTGTTCCTGTTGTTGTATCAACTGAGATATAACAATAATACTTTTCTAAGATAACCACAGATGAATCTTGAGTTGGCTAGCTTATTGTTAGCAATCCTACAGATTAGGTACAAGCCATATAATAATTAGTTTGAATAACAGTTAACATTTGTATAGCACTTTGCCCTTTACAAAGCACAATTTAAATGTTATTGTATTTGTAACAACTCAATAGTAATTAACCAAAGCTCAGGTCATTGATGGATAGATAACATGACCACAATTAGGGCAGTCAGGACTGCAATGGCAAAAAGATGAGCACTAGGTGGCAGCAAAGCGTTAGCAACAGGCCCAGACACCCCAGCTCAGGTGTTTCCTTTCACTCAGTCATTGAATCAGGGAAGCATGGCGAATTTGCTCTGGTAGAATTCTATCACTTGAGATAGCACACTCCTGGATCATCTACTAACCACCTCTCAGCAATGCTTTCATGATCCCACTGGGGGGTGGGGAGGGGTTGCTCTAAACTCTGGCAATTTCTTTAGACAGAGGAATACTTTATGCTATATGCCAGGTATTAAGGCTGGGCCAAGTGAAAGTGGACAACATCTGCATGTCAATAATGGTGATGATGATGATGATGATGATAATAATAATAATAATAATAATAACAACAACAACAACAACAATGCCATAGTGGTGTTCTCCACACTGTACTACACAAGAAAAAGAAAAAAAAAATGGTTTATTTAATTCAGAGGTCTTGGGCCCATTTCTTAATTCTGCCATCTATAAAGCATGTGACTTTTTCCATTAATTTATTTAAATTTCATTTTACATTCCAATCACAGTCTCCCTTCCAACCCTCCTCCTACCCTCTCACCTATCTCCCCTCCCATTAGATTGGTGAATATCCCAACTGTCATCATAGAGCCTTCATCCAGTAATTGATAGAATCAGATACAGAGATCCACAACTAAGCACCAGGCTGAGCTCGGGGAATTCGGTTAAAGAGACCAAGAAAGAACTTCATCCTGGGCTGACATCCAGGAAACACCAGGATGAGGAAATACTGAGTTCCACTGATGGCAGAGATACTGAAGTTTGGATAGGAAAGGGACAGGATGCTTGGAAGCTTGGACCTTTAACTGGACTCTGATGGACAAGCACCTTTCTCTACCCAGTGAGAAGGTGTTTCAAATGGCCCTGTTCTACATCCCTCTGATGGACTGATTGGTCCCCTGCCCAGGATCCACTCTCACACACTGCTCTTCACTGTGAAGGTAAGAATCAAGAGAGAAGCCAAGAAGAGAAAATGAGAGTCTTATCAAATCCCCAAAAAATAAAATTTGAGGTTAAATATGCTTAGACATGACACCTTTAAGCACATAAGCACCTATTCCACAGAGATTTGGTAAGCCCCAGTCTGGCACACATTAAATTTCCCTGGAAATGAAGGTGAACAGTATGTGAACTTTCTCCACTGTCCCAGTTGGCTAAGAACGTGCAGTGTTTGAACTGTAGGCTTTTCTACAACATTCTAATATCCTGACCCATGGCTACAGTGAGTGTCTTGGAAGAATGGGAAGAAAAGAAAGGTTGGGAGTGGGTTCCTTACCTTTTGGTTATTAATACAACAATAGCAATGCATGTATTAAATTCAAAATCCCAATCTCTCATCTGATTCAAATAATAACCCTATTCTTATTCCTCTCATTAATTGTTTTCTATATTCAGAAGAACCCAAAGGTGTCATCAAACTCCCTTCCTATATTCACACCATACACTAAAGACATCACAAGATGCTGAAGGATCTTTTGATGAACTGTCAGGTTTCTATTCAGTCCTACCCTACATATGGACAAGATCTTACCACCGGCACCTACTACAGAGACTAGCTGTAACTGTGATGAAATCCCCCTTAAGCTCTCCTGTGTATAGCTACTTTACTCCTTTACCTATTCTTCGATACTCTGAGTCTGACAAGCTAGATGGTATAGATGCATAACAGAAAAGGGTAAACTACTACTCCTAATCTATTGTGTTTTCTAGAAACAATGGATCCAACAGTACTCAAACCTGAGATTCCAAAAAATACAAATCAAAAAAGATACAAGCTATTCTTGACAATATTCTACAAAACTCAAACCATATTATTCACCAATACAAGTCATGGAAATTAGATTAGTGATTAGATGTCTAACAGATATTCAACAGTTTTTACATTCTTATTCTTTTATGATTATTTTCATTTTATTATCTTTCAGTATTAGAATGAAACCATAAAATTTAAGGCATTTAGTTTTAAAGGAAAAAAAAAACTCTTTAAAAAGCATGAAGTCTAAATGGGGGTTTCAGAAAGGCTCATTATTGTCAAACAGATTGTGAACCCCAATATAATAAATGGGCCTTTCCATTTTATCCCGCAGCCTATGGTTCTACAGGGAAATTCAAATCATCAGAAGCTCTCTTTGCCCACTCCTATTGAAATAATTTCAGCTAATCTTGAAGAGGTTAAGTAAGGTATCCTGGTCAGCAGATCCATGCCTCATGTACAAGTACAAAACAAAACTGGAGTTTGGTAGCAGGAGGATGAAGCTACCAAAAAACAAACAAAAAACAAACAAAACAAAACAAACAAAACTCTGCATTTAAGCATGCCATCCATCAATGACCTGGATCATTAGAACCAAGAAGTCTTCAGTCCAAGATTCTTTCCACTGCTCACTGAATACTCTCTGTAAAGGAATCTAAGATCAGATCCTGTGACCACTTCACCAGAGCATTCAAGGATAGCTGCAAGTAGCAAACAGTCTTTAAGCACTGGTTATGAATGGAACCAACATACTTGTGTTCAAGACTGGGGTCAAAGCAGCAGTTTTCCAGGGCATCCAAGGACTTCATCAGAAGGAGATTCATCTGCTGGCCAGACATGTCACTACAGAAGGAGACAGGAGAAGGAGAAGGAGACTATTACTAACCACTCAGTTGTTCAAAGTACATGAGTGTGAGGCTCAGTGGTAGGATGCTTGCCTGCCTAATGTGCACAAGACTGGGTCTGATCCCCTGTACCACAAAACAAACAAAATGCATTTTTGTCCAGAGAGATGGCTTATTGGGTAAGAGTGCTTGTCTAATATGTTCACAGAGCCTGCTGATCTGAGTTTGATGACCAGAACCAACATTATGGAAGGAGCCAAAGGACTCCCACAAGTTGTCCTCTGATGTACACATGGCATGTATGTCCCCTTTACACATACACAAATAAATACATGTTAGTAAAAAAGCCAAAGTGTAGTGTCACAAAGAAAGTCTTCTTCTGTCACTATCTACTGGAAATATCAGCATTTCTTTAT
This sequence comes from Cricetiscus sungorus, assembly GCA_030556225.1. NCBI lineage: Eukaryota > Metazoa > Chordata > Mammalia > Rodentia > Cricetidae > Cricetiscus > Cricetiscus sungorus. The sequence continues at coordinate 90,033,445 of JANBXA010000734.1, read as the reverse complement.
ATATAAAGAGGTAGTGACACCTGACGTTGGTGGCACATGCCTTTAATTCCAGCACTCGGGAGGATCTCTGTGAGTTCGAGACCAGCCTGGTCTGCATGAGCTAGTTCCAGGACAGCCTCCAAAGCCACAGAGAAACCCTGTCTTGAAAAAAACCAAAAAAAAAAAAAAAAAAAAAAGGAAGTGACAATACTGGTGACTCACATATGCTTATTTTGTAGACAGTGGATCTAAGAAAAAATATCCAGTAATTAGGTTTTTGAAGAGTGTAACCAATTACAAACAATAAGCCTAAAACTTCCTTTGATTTTCTTCTTTGTATTTAAATTTTAAATCACTGAAGAGCAAAATTTCAAATAATTTTAAGAATGTAAAAGTGATGCTTTAGTAAAAATTCAGTGAAACTACGGATACAGGCATCAATCATTCCAAATCTCTGTTAGGAGGGACATGGGAGTTCATGTCTCAGTTGTAAAATCAGTTAGCCTTATTCCTTTAATCATATAGTTTTTAAGGGGGAAATTCCCCAGCCCTCCATTTTTCTGCTCCTATATAACAATTGGTCTTTATAATTGTCTTAGTGAAAACTCAGACTGGATAGTAAAAGAACTCTTAGTCAGGGGCTCTCTGGCTCTTTACTCAAGCAAAGCTGTGGGATTCTTCACTCATGCTTTATTACTCAGGGCCCCGAGGGCTCAGCTCCTTCTCTCTCAGTCCCCACATCATGCTGGATGGAACAATCCAGGAAGACCGCGCAGCCAGACAGCACTTTAAATAACAGCTTTCAAAGCAAGACTACAGCCATGCCTGCAAATATGGATTATACTGGGACATGAAAGAAGCATGGGCAGACAGACAGACAGACAGACAGACAGGCAGGCAGGCATGCACGCACACAGGCACACACACACACACACACACACACACACACACACACACACACACACACACACGAGGTGGGAGGCAGTAAATGAATAAATGCTTTCAGAGTTGGTCTTAGGAATAAATTATAATTAAACGTTTTCAATAAATACTACTACTGAGATCATACTTAGAGCCTCCAGAGCAGCAGTTCTCAACATGAAGGTCATGTCCCCTTTAGGGTCACACAGCAGATATCTTGCATACCAGACATTTACAATTAATAACAGTAGCAAAATCACAGCTATGAAATAGCACAAAATAATTTTATGGTGGGGGGGGGTCACCATAACAAAAGGAAATGTATTAAAGAGTTGCAGCATTAGGAAGGTGAGAACCACAACTTTAGAGGTCACAAAGAAGGCAAGAAGCTTGGTATAGCAGCTAAACACTGAGCCGAACTCCTGGAATCCGGTTGCAGAGAGAGAGAGAGAGAGGGGAGTGATGGGCAAAAGGGTCAAGACCAGGCTGGAGAAACCCACAGAATCAGCTGACCTGAACAAGGGGGAGCGCATGAACCCCAGACTGATAACTGGATAACCAGCATAGGACCAACCCAGAACCCCTGAACATGGGTGTTAGTTAGGAGGCCTGGGAAGTCTATGGGGCCTCTAGTAGTGGATCAATATTTATCCCTAGTATACGAATGGACTTTGGGAGCCCGTTCCCCATAGAAGGATACTCTCTCAGCCTAGACACATGGGGGAGGGCCTGGGCCCTGCTCCAAATGACATGCCAGACTTTGAAGAACCCCCAAGGAAGGCCTCACCCTCCCTGGGGAGCAGAAAGGGGATGAGATGGGGGGTAGAGTAAGAAGTGGGGGAGAGGGAACTGGGATTGACATGTAAAACAAGATTGTAATAGAAAGAAAGAAAAGAAGGAAGGGAGGGAGGGTGAGAGGGAGAGAAGAAGGGAGGGAGAGAAGGAGGGAGGGAGGGAGGGAGCTTGGTATAACAAATCTTCCTGAATAAATCTTAGTTTGGAATTCAAATTCAGGAGAATCATAAACCAGATTGACTGTGATGAGTCTCTCTCTTCTAGGAGGAGCAATCTACTCTGAGAATAGTGGACTGCTGATGTCTATTCTCTTATGGGTACTTGATATTACTACCTGTTTCAAGCCAATATCTCCCTTGATACTTAGCTTTATTTTAAATTATTTTTACTTTATTTTATTTGTGAGTATTTTGCCTGCATCATGTGTGTGCCTGGTACCCAAAGAAACCAGAAAACAGCAATGGACGCCCTGGGACTGGACTTTGAGATGTTTATGAGCTGCCATGTGGGTGCTGGCACTCAAACTCCAGCCCTCTGGGAGAGCAGCCATTGCTCTTAACCACTGAGTTATCAATCTAGTCCCTATCTTAAATTACATTTCTGAGATTCATTTTATTTTTAATTTGTGTTTGTGTATGGTGCCTGTGTAGGGACATGAGTACAGGCCTCCTTACAAATCAGGCAAGGGTGCTAGAGTCCTTGGCACTAGACTCACGGGCAGTTGGGCAGTTGTAAGCCACCCAACAAGATACTGGGTACTAAACTCCTAACCACTAAGTCATCTCTCCAGCCCCTAATGTTGGTTTTAGGGAGCAAAGAAACAAAAAATAGTCTGGAAAGGTAACATTGTAATTACTAAGTAAAACACTAACTGGTATAAAAAGATAACTATTTCTGATTTCTCTGCTCTAAAACAGATGAACAAGTAGGAAATAGGGATTATTACAGGTTGGTGACTACACTATCAAGACACAGGTCCCGAGAAAAAGATGCTTTGGACAAAGTGAAAAATCTACAGGTACTGAAGGCCAGACATGGTGGTACACACCTTTAATCCCAGCACTGGGGATGTAGAGGCAGGCAGATCTCTGATTGTGAGGCCAACCTGGTCTACATATCAAATTCCAGAACAGGCAAAGCAGCTTAGAGAGACCCTGTCTTAAAAACCAAAACAATCAAACAATCTACTAGTATTCCAAGGGATTCTGCTATGGATGAGCTATGGTGTTCTTTCCCAGGATTCTCTGCAGGAAGGCAACCTGGGAATGAGGGATAAGAGTGAATGTGTGGATCTCCATGGGGTTTTCCAGACAGCACGGTTAAATTTATCCCCAATGCAAACCTGACAGTCATAAAGCCAGTGCAGCACTTTATTCCAAGCTAATGAAGAAATGAGCCACAGCCATAATGGGATGGTGAGTTACCTAGAATTGAACAACCAGGGCTCGGTCTTGAATGAAAAACATGCTGCTTGAAAACATACCAAGAAAGAGCCTGAACACAGATGGTGAGGAGAGCATACTGTATTTGCAGCACAGCAGCAAAGGGGAAAAGCACTTCACTTCGAAGTCTTAAGCCTTTACAAAACACTTTATGTTCTATCAGACACACGAGGAATGGAAGAGTCGATTCATTCCCATGCAAAGGGCAGGTTCTTTGCTCATATCTAGAGCTGGGCCTGTATGAACATTCTGGGCATGTTTCATTTGCAAATATTATGCCAGTCACTCCACTCATCTGCCAGATGTTTCCAGAAGCTAAAGATTTTCCCTTGAGATGTCCATACCCAAGAGCAAAAGTAATCCCCTCCCCACCCACCCAAAGAAACCACAATAGCATTTGTTCAAGGTATGGAATTTACAAACACAAACTTAACTTCTAGTTTCAAACACTATGGATGCTAGTTTATCCACACTAACACCAATGTTTGCTTTTGGACCACTAATTGTTACCAACCAGGTTGTACAAGGACACCTAACATCATAAGTAGATGTTTGTCCCTATATCCTATTTCCGGTGCAGGAAGATGGGGCTGAAGTCTAAGTCACTGCCATTAAATATTCATGGTAACCACACTAGAATCAACCTGGATGCATAAAGTGCTACAGTTTAATGTGAAATACAGGAGAAAAAGATGTATGAGCAAAACTAAAATAGATTGATTGATGTGTAGGAAAATCTACCCATCTGGTGGAATTTTCCACCTGGGTCTTTCATATTCCATTTACTCCATTCACTGGTAATGCTAGCAGCCTAAAAATGAGCAATCAAACTGAATAAAGCACCCAGTATAATATGCACAGATTAGGACTCTTTAGAGATTATTAAATGTAGCCAGGGCACAGGACAAAAGCAGCATTTTGAAGTTGGGTGCATGCAGTTCTCAGGTGACCCAGCGACTCCCAGTACCCCTCTGATGTTATGGGGTTCCCTAGTTGTTTCTTCCAGATTTATGGAGATGTCGATAAATGATCAACAATGACAGGGGTAGAGGAAACATTTTTCTTTGCTTACAGCACTTGAAGGCTTTTGTTCATGACTATTAATTATAAAGACATACTTAGGGCTTCTTTCTATCTTAGCCTGAGATGGTTTTCAAGTATCCAATCACTTGCATATTAACTCTTAAAGCATATTAATATTCATATGATGATATTTTAGGCAGCAAAATTCACTGGTATAAGAGAATAAACAATCAACTCAACCATCTCAGAAAGTTTAGGAAGCACATAACTGTTCGGATACAATGTTTAGGAACCAGCATGCATACACTCCATCACCTAAATCACCAAGAGGAAACACAGCAATACTTCAATCAGCTGTACCTGAGTTTCTCTTCACACAGGCGGGAGAGAAACATCCCCAAAGCAAGGCCCATGTGGATTTGCACGGCTTGAGATTCATCAGCACTTGGTTTCCCAGGTAACCTGGCAGTCAGCATGTTCAGGATTTCCTCAACCTTCTCTTTGCAAGAGATAATGAAAACCGGCACAAGGAGGGACAAAGCCGTGGCGGCAGCAGAGCGCACGATAGCGCTTGCTGTGTTCTCACCAGAATAGGACTTCTAGGACATGCCAAAGAAAGAAAGCAGAGGTTAGCCTCTTGTTTAACACATCTATCACATGAACACTACGGCAACACAAGCTTCTCCTACACCTGCCCTACAGACCGAAAAAGAGAATCTAAACGTGTTTGCTGCATACTCTGATTTCAGTTTATGAACCCATCTACCACCACGTGAAATCAGTAATGGCCTTTTAAATTTCAAAGACAAAATTCTAAGTGTCCAAGGTCTCTCATTATATAAATTCAAACAGTTTCAATGTTTTTAAAAGCCTGCATGCATATAATAGGAAAGCCAAAAGTAAGGCTGTTTGAACTTACACAAACTACATTACAATTGTCCAGAAAGCTCGGAAAAGAAAGAATGGGGGGGGGGGGGGGCAGGAGTTTAAGTTTACTACAGAGAAACAGGTGAAAGTTTAGCACAAGGAACTATTGGCACATCTCCCAAAATTTTTGGTGGGAACACAGCCCAGTAGATGGATTATTTCCTACAGGGGGTTAATTCCTTTTAATTAAGAGGGAAGTTGAAACTCTAAAAGCTTCTGGTTAAAAGCAATAACCAGCTATTCAAAAGGAAACGGAGGGCTCTACATGTGCCTTCCAATACTCAATTATGGGAAGAAAAATGAATAACAGCCCTGATAAAATGACAGGGCAGCTGAACATGAACAGTATCTGCAAGAGTCCCACGTTAGAGCACTCCGCCACACATGCTATACGTTTTCAAATGTGTCTCAAGTAGAGAGGAAAGCCTCTTCACCACCCCTCGCTATTGTCCGCTTTAAATTTTCAGACGTGCCATCAAGCCGGCATTGTCCCTGGCAGTCAAAGAATGCCACAGTGTGTTTGAACTCTATGTCTATTTGCTTGCCGAGCTCTAGTGCTTTAAGGGTAAAAATCAAGCATGTAGGACGTTATACTACAAGCTAATATAAGGCTTTCCAATGACCAAGTTACTTAAACTATTGGACATAGGAAGTAAAGGAAGTGACTTTTGAAATAGTTCTTAAAAATGAATAATTTATCCTTTGTAAAAAAGGATAAAAAGGTTAAGAGTTGACTCTGAACTGACTAAATAAAGAGACTGTCTCATTCCAGCTCACCTCTACATTACCTATCGGGTTATTTTTAAACCCAGCACTGGACCCTAAGGCCCGGTTCAATACATACCTGGTCCTCCTAAGGGCAAGGGAAAGGGATACGAGTATTTACAGAGAGGACCATAGGCAACGGATTGCGGGCTAAATTCATAATCCTAGCAGCGGTTCAGGATCTGTGCTACATTTTTCTCCAAACAACTGCAATCCTCAGCCACTCAGCTGACTGTGCCATGATCTCTGTAATTCCCTAAGCAATGGATACTGATAGTACAAAACCAAAATAACTCTACACCATTGCAGAAGTAAAGGGATTCCACAAGCCCAAAGGGAACATTAGACAACAACAAAGTGTGCATTTCACATTGCTTTAGTCATTAGAATACCACTGTGAAGACAGGAGAGGAGAGGAGCAGTCGTTTTTCACATGATTATTTGGTATTTACAAAGAATTTCACTGTTTTCAAAATACAATTTTACTTAAATCATTTCACCTTTGGTAAGGCAGAAAAGCACAGCAAAGGATTTTTTTATTTTATATCACAAGGAAAATGAATGATAATGGTAAACTGCCAAGTCAATAGTCACAAAACTCTGGGGTGGCAAGAAAGCTTCAGTCATTATAGAGGATGCTGCTATTCTTGTCACTTTTATAAATAAGGACAAAAAAGACCAAATGTATTCAAAGAACCACTTATCCCACAGCTATCAGCCCTTGACCCTGACTACATATCAGAAAAGGCTCAAGAGCTTTCACACTGCTGGAACCTGGGGTACATCCTAAATCAATCTGACCAAACCACAGGGTCTACACACCAGTCTTTCTACACACACACACACACACACACACACACACACACACACACACACACACACACACACACCCCTTCCTCTAGTTTATACTTAAAATCTGGAAATTACTGTAATATATCATAGCTTTTGTGTAAACAATGGCTGTCAGGAGAGTTAACCCTTGGTGATTCTGGTCATTTATACTTCTTGAACTTACATGATAAAAGCAGGAAAAGGGCTGTCCACTGGGGCGGTAATGGCTATCCACAATGACCAGGAGAGTATTAAGCACCATGGAAACCCACTCTTTCACTGGAAGGAAATTAGGTTGAACCTGTAGATGAGGAATAACATGAAATGATAGTAGAAAAAAAAATAGAACCAAACTTTATTTTGATAGCTAGAGTACAGCCACCTTTTTTGTTAAATAATGAAATACTATCATCAAGATGTAACCTTTACCTGCTTGGACTACATGTAGTGAATGGAGTTGACAAATATATATCTTTACCTGTTCCCCAACAAGGATATAATTACATTTTATTCAAGACTTAACAGAAGAGGGAAGACAGAGGCTACAACAGAGCATACTAAGTTTTCCTTTGCCTGGTTAATTGTAATGAAAAGAACATATGTAAGAGAGAAGTGCAAAAAAGAAATTAAAAATTTCACAACTTTATGACTTACCATTTCACAAAGTAGCCAATTAGCCTGCAACAGCTTGACCAATATTTTCTAGCATTTCTGTTTACTATTACATACACCTGTCCATCATGTATCATGGTCACATTTGAAAACAATAACAACAAAACCCTCCAGAAACATTAATCTTAAGATCTTTTGTTATTGGTCACACATGTTCAACTTTAATCAAATAATGAAATGTGGGCTTTGTATTGAGAAATGGCCAAAGGCAAGGTCAATAAAAATAAAAGCAAAGACCAACTCTTAATCTGCATGGCTTCTCAAGTTGAAAAGATTGGAAGTATGGGGATAAAAAATATAAGAATCTAGAACTTCAACTCTGAGCTATATACCTAGTTACTATGGGGCAAATTAATTTCAGTGGATACTAGAAATTGCATGAACTTTTAGGGTTATAGATCTAGTTAGTATGTAGCCTTTGATAAGGCATCCCAAGTCTCTTTCAATGAAGTGAAACATTCCTTATCTTTCTCATTGTTAAAACAAAATTCTGAGTGTTAACTAATTATGCTTTTATCATTCATGTAGTATCCCTAGGCCACGTTCCCTTATCTCCATGTAATGTACATTTGTAGCTCTTGCCTCACAGTATTGATTCTTCTGCCCCTTGGTGACAGTGTCAGTGGATGCGGTATCAGGCTATTTGTATCTCCAACAACAAATTAGGCAAGACACTGAGTAATAGTGAAAATATATAGATTTACTAAAAGTGAGAGGAGCAGATGAATTAGAGCAGGCCTAGGCAAAGGGTTGACTCAAGAGCCTCAATATCATTGCAAGGGTTTGAGTCTAGGCAAAGGGAGGAACTGTTCCCAAGGGCAGGGATCAAGTGTATCAACTCTGTACTAGCCAATCAAAGGTGGTTTTTGTTTGTTTGTTTGTTTGTTTTGGTTTTGTTTTTTGTTTTTTGTTTTTTTTTCCTGACTCAGAGATCACTTCAAGGATAGATCTCCCTCCCTTACCTTGGTCCAGTAGAGGTTTGAACAGACCATGCTTATCTTCCCTTTTACCAGGAAGTATCTCACCACAATTACCCACAGGAGAGAAGGTACTGGGTGGTGCCCTACACAAAGGGGTAGACACCTCTGCCCTAAGGTTAGTTGCCTTAGTTCACTGGGTTGTCCCTCATCTCACCCTTTAGATAATTCTCTTTTCCATTCTTTAGAGATTAATTAAATGATCAGATGAAGCTGTGTTCAGAGCCTACCAATAGCATGGGCATAGGACCCTGTGAATCTAAATTGTAAATGGTGGATGCAAGGACAAATGACCCAAGTATCGATGGTCTGACGAGATATTTCAATAGCACTTGTGTCAGAGACTACCTTCTCCCTGGCCAAACCTAGCTTTTAAGTTTTATCTTCAATTTCAAGGGTTTCAAAATTCTGTTCATTTTCAGTTCTTTTTTTAATGGGTGGGAGTTACTTATTCATTCATTCATTCATTCATTCATTCATTCATTCATTCATGTTTATTTATTTATTTGCATTCAGGAAAGTGCCATGAAAGTAGAATACAAAGCCAGGTGTGTTGGTGACAGTCACAATCCCAGCACTTACAAAACTGAGACAGGATGGTGAGATGGAGGCCTGTATGGGCTACATAGTGAGACCCTATCTTAAAAACTCAAACAAATCAAATAAAGACAAAACAAAACATTGTACAAATGACTCATAAAACACTTCTCTAGTGCAGAGACAGTGATATCAATGATGGCTATAGTTATCGATAGCTTAGCATTTACCTGCTGTTATGAGATTGTATGGTGTATGTGGTGTGTGTGTGTGTGTGTGTGTGTGTGTGTGTGTGTGTCCTGGAATTCATTTAATTTTCACAGTACTATTAACTGGGAAGTACTGTCATTCTATCTCATAGATTGGAAAACAGGTTCTAAAAGTGTAGAGCACTACCCAAAGGCTTACAGCTAATAGTCAAAGTAATGAAATTTAAATATAGGCTTCTGTTATTTTGAAGCTTGTGTTTTGTTTTGTTTTGAACAACTTGGGCCACATCATATCTGGATAATGATAGCTAACAGATAATAGACTTTAAACAAGAACAAATCCACGGCTTTTTATTTTGACAGATATGAATTATCTGAAAAAGTACATTGGAAATGAATATTGGCTAGCCTGCCACATGTTTAATTAAGAAATAAATGTCTTGCAACAATGAAAAGGCACTTTATCATTGACATCTACAATTAAAATGCAAAATACATTTTTTTTCAAAGTGTAAACACAGCTTATTTATCATTTTTTGATAGCACTGTTCACTTTTTGAAAGCCTGGTTAACCTCCTAAGACTGGTTACCAGTGATGTAATCACAGACAGATGGCCCTTGTTTCATAAAACTGGCACCTGCAAATGGAAATGGCCACTCAACTACAGTGGGGAAAGCAGAACAGAAAACCATCAAGTGAGTCAGGAAGACAGCAGAGCTAACAGTAAGGTTCATCAAGTAGCAGTATTTGAAGACACAGTCACAGAGTTTAGCTCTGGAAACCCAGGCCCAGGCCACCTAAGTCAGGACTAAATAGATGTAACCAAAGTCCATATGCCCTAAGTCCTCCCAACTCACCTCCAGGACTCCATCAGAATCTGAGGAAAGGCTGGATTCATGCTTGGACACCACGACAGCAAGGCTGCTTAAGGCCAACAGAGCATTCCCTTTGACCACAGGGCTCTCCCTGTGTTAACAAAAGATTCAAAGAGAGGTCACAGAAGATGAAGAGAGAAGGCATTATCATGGGAGAGCTGGCAAGGTGGCAAAGCACAGCCACTGAAGCACAACACTAGTTAAAACAAGAAAGAATGTGGGTATGGGGACCGGACAGATGCTCAGTGCTTGGATTACTTGTTCTTCCAGAGGATCTTAACGTAGTTCCCCAGCATGACTCTTCATAGCTGTCATACTCCAGCCCCAGGCATACACATGATACACATACATATGCAAATGAGAATAATTAGCCAGGAGTGGCAATGCACACCTTTAATGCCGTCACTCAGGAAGCAGAGGCAGGCAGATCTCTGAGTTCAAGACCATCATGATCTACATAGTGAGTTCCAGGACAGCCAGGGATACCTGGTGATATGTGTCTTGAAAATAAATAGACAAAATAAAATAAAAAGAAATAAATCTTTTTAAAAATATGAATTTGTTTATCCCCAGATACCAATAATGTCTGTGCTGATACCAGGGCTGATTTTTAACTCTTCTCATCATGGTCATTACGACCATGTACAACTTAGAAATGAAAGCAATTATTTCTAAGTTCTCTTTCTACACATCTTATTTCATTCTCTGACATAGCATTTCCAAAGCTATATTTTTCTATGTCATTTTTAGCCAATTTGAATTTATTGACTTATTCCCCCAAACAGAATTAAACACCTAGCAAAGTGTAATGGACTCTTCTAAAGCAGCAATGTGTGGAACCAGCTTCCCCTAAAACAGGTCACAAGTGTCCTTTACTTCCACATAACGTGTGGCAGTCATGACTCCCTTTCTCCTTATCCTACTACATCAAAGCCAGAAGCCTTAGGGTCACTTTGTAATATGACTTGATGATTTCAGATAAGATGGACGTGGGGGGTTGTTTTTAGACCATCTTGTTTGAGAGTTGTCCTGCTATATAATTCAAATGATAGTTTTCTAATATTAACAATAAAAAACTCCTGTTTTTTTTTTTACTTCATAAATTTGGCATCATAAAAATTACCTAATTTTCAAAAAAAAATTACCCGATTTTCATATATACTTGGCATGTAAAAATGTACACTTAGTATTATTCCATACCTCCAGGGGGTATTCCATACCTCCCTATGGGGGGAAGAAAACCTCTGAATGAGACGATGATGAGCTGCTGTCTGCAGAAAAACTTGCCCATCTCAAGATGCTACTCCTGGCATATGATTGCATCCCCATTATGTCCCATAGAGGATATCCTCAGAGCCCTGGAATGGAGCCTGAGCCTGAGTTCACCGCATGCATTCATTGTATGCAGTATAGGGTTAGAGCAGACCCAGAGGATGAGAATTACCCAGAGGATGAGAATTACTTTCATGTGAGCTCCCCATGTAAGCCTAGTGCCTACCTTCAGATGAGGCCACACAAAGCTGTCTGCACACAGCTGAACAGGTGCTGGGAAAGGTTCCTGGGAACATGTGTTCTAGTGTTTGCCTCTATTTTATAGAAACCAAGTCTTTCATTTACCTAACCCTTTCTGCTTCTCACCCTCCCAGGTCAGCTAGCTCAGTGAAGCCCTGCCCTGCAACTTGCTCAGTTTGTTCACCCTTCTTCAGTTCAGGGTTCAGGGAGGTCTGCCTTGAGTCCGTAAGGCATCAACATTCATACTGAGGACTGGGATAAAAGAAACTGGAAGAATCCTGGAGGTCCAAACAAATGGCTCCTCCTGAGGCTGTGGAAACATTAATCCCTAAGGATGGATTGTGGGAAGTGGGGGAGAAAGAGGAGGAGGATGACTAAGGAAGAGGAAGGAGTCATTTAAAATTCTTAGTAATCTGAAAATTAAATCTTTAGGCTTCTCACCACACAGAAAACAGTTTAAATAGATACCCAAAACTGCATCTCAAATCTCATTAAGAGACATCTTACATAAAAGGATCTTTCTCACACTCACTACAAAGGATAATTTAGCCTATTTCTTTTTAAATATTTATTTTGATTTTTAAATGTGTGTATAGATGTATGCCTGTGGGAATGTATGATACGTGTGTGTTGATGCCATCATGCCATCAGAGACCAGAAGAAGAAATCGGATTCCCTAGGGCTGCCGTGACAGGAGTGAGCTGCCTGGTAATGGGCGTTGAGATTCAAACTTGGGTTCTCTGCTATAGCAGCAGCCAGTGTTCTTAACCACTATGCAGTCTCTCTAGCTCCTGCCTAAGCTTTGAAACAGTACTCCAAATCATTTTATTTCACTCACCTAGTCACACCTGAGTATGTACTGTGGACTAGTGAAGGAAAATATACTTAAGGCCACTGGTCATTATGTCTTTGCATGTAGGGTTAATTTTATGTAGACACTAATTTCCAGATAAAACAAAATTCCTCCAGTCTACACAAAACATTCATGGTTCAAGTTCACAGTTGGAGAAGGTACCAGGACTGGCGAGCTTGCTTATCTCAAATATGCTAAATACCAGGCACATCATCTTGTGGGTTACAGTACACACTGCATACTTAGCCAAACATGTCCAAGGAAGAGCTGGCGGGTGACAACTCTCTACAACTGGAGCGGCACAAACTCACTTCCTTGTTACTAGAATAACCATCCCCTACTAGTCAAACAGCTGTGACTAATTTGCATAATAACATGTCAGCATCAGTACAGTCTTTATCGAAGCAATACCACTGACATTTTAATTAAATTGTCCTTTGGAACAAACTGATGTCATTAACCTAATTAAAAAGCCCAAGGAAGGATGAGCTTCAGCGATGCTTTCTGAGGGACAAAGTATTGTATTACATATCAGCAAAGTGACCCAATCATTTGGGGATTTTTGTCTTGGAGTTCAAATCCATTTAATTAATAACAATGAAAACAAACTGCCATCATCTGTCTTATCCATGTTCTGGTTCTCCCTTAGTTGCAGCACTAATTCTCAAAAATACTCTCTAAAATGAGCAAATCAGTAACTCTGTGACTGTAGGTTACTTTCTGCATTTAGCTTTTGATTGAACAAAATAAGCCCTAGCTTCAGGTAGCTGTGGCAGCCATGGTCCAAGCACCACAAGCTACGCTGTCAGTGGGTAGGAGTGAGGCCTCTGCCCAGGAGAAGGAAGCCACTGGAAAGATGTGGAGAGAAAAATGGTAGCCATTTTCTCCTGTTCTATCACTGTCATTCAGTCTCTGGACCTTAAATAATGTCCTAGTCACTTCCAGCCAAAGCACTATCCTAGTTGTTTTATTAAGATGAAAAAAAAAAAATTACACCGAAGTTTTTGACAAGAAAGGTAGTAATCCCATAAGAATCTGAATTGTTTTATTGTGATTCCCTGAGAATATGAACACATTGACCTTGGATACTAGTAGCAACATGCTGCTTCAAAAATCTATAGAGAAAACTCATGTTGAAGAAAGGTTTAACAGGGATAAAGGTGACTTCAGAGGCAAAATTATAGTTTTAGCATAAACATGCTTGTTTCTTCATCATCCAAACTTTCTGCTCCAAATGTCATGCTTCTAACAGGACATAACAACACTACACAATAACACAAGCTATGAAAGGAAAGAATCCAAGATGGCCCACCCTCTGCTGTGCAGCAGAGCATGTGCTTTCCCTAAGGTATCCTTCCTGCACTGCACTCTCCATTTTGCCCACAACTACTTCCCCATACACATCCCAGCAGTGGGGACGGGAGACCATCAGTTCTCTTTTCCTTTATTCAGTGTGGGGGTGGGGGGCAGGAGGCATGAGGACTGAGTAATGAGCATTGCTGAGACTGACTTTGCATTTAAGTGGCTGTTTCTGTTCTCCCTAATGCCCAATCTTTTTAGCTACACACTGTACCAGTATATGACTACGATTCATGATATTGCACTTAAGTACTTTCATAGGACATGGGATTCTGTGGATATAAAATCCTAGGGCAGGAGTGTGCCTATGCCATTTGGAAACTAAGGAAAAAGCAAGGCAACCAGACTCAGCAGCAGAAGGTGATGGTGGAAGGGAGATATGAATGCAGCCTTGTCTCTGCTGCCAGGAACAATTAGTCAGCTTGTTAGCAGAGAGGCTGAAGAGATGGCTCCAGCAAGTAAGTTCATTAAGGTGTAATTTCCTTAGTGTGCATTGGCTTAAGGTAAATAAAAAGCTTTAGGGCAGAAACACCCAGATAATTTTTGTTAAAACCACCACTACGCTATGATTGACATCACCATTTACTGAGTCTTTGTATTAGTGCTGTATATATAAAATTCATTTTTAAAGTTAGTCATAGAGTTGATGATATTTATCCAAGGCCAGATTAATCGCTAATTAGAATCCAATTTTTAGACACACTAAAACCCATAGCAACCAGGAAGTGTAAGAGGAGGCCCCATTTTATTTGCTGCATTGCAACTGAGATTTAATAATCTATTTGCAGACCCTATGTAACTCACATTCTTCAGAATTCAGTTTTCCTCCTTGAACTAAATTATAATCCTTTAAATTTAAGCCAAACCACATGGCATTTTGTTAGGTGTGCAGGTTGAGTGACTCTTGATTTAAAAGCTATGTGTTTGTACCAGTCTCTCTGCATGTAAAAAAGAGTCATGCAGGAAGAATTAATATAGTTAACAAGAATAACAATGGTTTCATATAAAATTATTTTATAGTTCTTAATATTATGAAATCCTTAAAAGGGGAAAATGTATGCACCGGTCCAGGAATGAAAGGTTTATTAGCATTTTGAGGTAGAAGGATAAATGACTTACTTTGCAGCTGTCTTGGTGATCTCATCAGTCAGCATGTCTCTGACCCTGCAATAAAGATGGAAAATAGACACAAGCTTATATGACACCAAGGACTGCACCTACTATCTCATTCATCAATTTGTAAGAACGTCCAGGAGGCCAGTCGTGTGGCTCAGCAGGCAAAGGCCCCTGAGGAGTGGAAGCACATGGTGCAAAGAAAAAGGTCAAATTCCCACCAATTTCCCCGACTTCCACTTGCACACTGTGGCAATGCATACCTATATACTCTGACACACAAATAAATGATGAATGTAAGAAATTAATTTTAAAACTCCCAGCAATGCCTCTGGGTCTCAAAAGTAAAAGTGTAGAGTTGGTTCTGGAAAAGGACGTCCATAAGGGCTTTATTTCAGAGCCAGTTTCATTTCCCTGTTTGTAGGATGATCACTTAGTGGATACAGGTAAGGTGAAATTGTAACCCAGAAGGACAGACAGGCAGTGCTGTGCCATCCCAGCACCCAGAGCGGTGTCCCAGCACCCAGAGTGGTGGGTGCACAGTTGCCCTTTGGTTTACTCTTCTATGGACTGGGTATTGCCTTCTCCTAAACCTATGTTGAATACACCCAGTCTGATAATAATTGGAGGTTGAGACTTCACAGATGGGCTTAGTGCTCACACGGGAGCACACATGAGGACGCTTGCTTCCTTTCTGTTCTCCCCCCATGTGAGGATACACAGGATGGGAGGACTTACTAGACATACTGGTTCCCAGAGCCGGAAAAAAAAAATCTGTTGTTAAAGCTACCCAGACTACAGTATTTCTGTTATGGCAGCCCCAAATCATACTGTTCTCTTCTTTTCCCATGAGAGCTCACTAAATATCAATTTACTATATCCAAACTGTATGTATAGAAAACTTCAAATACCAAAGCCAAAAGAAGAAAATTATACATATGGACTGGAAGGTAGGTATGCTTAGTGTAAATATTTACAGACTACAACATGTTTTCCATCATAAGAGTTCTGAGGTACAGTAGAAAGCACTGTGTCAGATTTACATTTTTTACATTTTTTGAAGATATATTTATGTTTATGAGTATGCATGTGGGGGGAGGGTTGATTGTGTGTGGGTGTGTATGTGTACCACACATGTATGGGTGCCCACAGAGGCCAAAAGATGGTATTAGATCCTCTGGAAGTGGAATCTCAAATGATTGCTAGCTACCTTATGTGAATGCTGGAAACCAAACCAGGGTCCTTCCCAAGAGCAGAAAATGTTCTTTAACCATTAAGACATTTCTCCAGCCACTTGAGGTTTTTTTTTTTTTTTTATGAATATAAAACTTTACAGTTACAACTTTTTGCATCTAACATATAATAAACTCTTAATGAGTCAGCATTCCTGAGAATAAGTCATTCTTACGAACCAAGCTTTTCACATACTTGCATGTAGCTTTTACAGACCACAAGCATATTCCTAAAAGTGATTCAGTGATGAGTTTATCTACAGATTGTCCACATTTTCTGCAATCTTTTATTGCAGAAAGTAACAAATGAGGGACTGTCTATTAACAGGCATGCATGGAGACATCAGAGATCCTGCTGGCCCTATTCTTTCTACTGCATCACCAGTTTCCTCTTCTTGTATCATTGTCCTTAACAAGTGAAGATATTGTAATATCTATGCTCTGAGGAAAAGAAAAGGCCCTCTGATTTCTGCTTATGCTACTACCATGCTTATGCATCAAAACTTTTTTAGAATAGAATTAACTGTGTCTGATTCAAGATCATCTCCTTCCACTTCAAATCCATCACTAGCCTGGCTTTAATTCCACAATTCCACCCAAACACCTGCATCCATGGTCACAGAAGACATTCAAGAGGCTAGCTGAAATGCCCAGTTCTCAGTCTCCATCTTCAGCACTTGATATGATACTGGTCCCCTTCTTGGATCACTTTCTGTCCTTGGCTCTAGAGAAGCAACACCCTCTTGCTCCTCTTCTATCACTGAGTGCTAGTTTTCTGCCTAGTTAATTGTTCTCTCTGTGTCTGCCCCTTCATCAAATGCTGAAGTAGGGCTTCAGCCCTCTGAAATTCTTTCTTCACAAGTTCCTCATCCAGCATCCTGATTTTAACTATCACTAATAGGCTAATGGTCCCCAAAATGATACTTACAATCTTCATGTCTTCTTTGAACTCTAGACTTATCAACCTACTTGGTATCTCTAGTTGGAGTCCTCATTATGTATCTCACACCTTTCAGATATAGAATCTGATAAAACTGTCTCAACTGCTATTTTTCTTGACTTACTAGAAGCTCCATTCTGTCAATTAGTATTACCCTTGTCCATCTTTCACAACCTCCATTGAAAGCAATAATTTAAACCTGTGTAATTATAAACCCGTGAACCTGCCTTCAAAAAAGTTTCAAAATTTACTTTTCATTCATCTCTTGCTAGTATCTCAGCCCAAGACTCTATCATCTCTGCCTGAATTATTGCACTAGAGTCTTAGTTATTTTTTACAGAATTTTCCTTCACCAAAACATTTAGAGTGCTCCTTCCAAATCAGGAAGCAGACACCCAGATTAAAACCCACCAGTGTTACCCCTTTCACAGAGGCTTCTTTATCTTCAGAACTCTATGTCACACCCCAGTCCCTTTCTTGTTCCCTCCATGTCACACTGGCTTCACTTTCTAGACATGTTCCTTAGCATTCACTATCCTGTTGCAGGAGTTTTTCCCTTGCCCCAGACTGACTCACTCCATAACTCCAGGTCTCATCTCAAAGCTGTATTATTAAAGAGTCACACCAGACCTATCTGTGGAAGAGAGTAACCCCTCAGCTCTTCCCACTCACCCCAGCCCACTCACTTTCCTTGAAAATCTATCCTATTACATCTGTTTGCTTGCTTATTATTTGTTTCTAGTCAATGGTTTATAAAGCTTGGGAGACTAAGAAAATACCAGTCCTCTATGCTCAGAATAATGCTTGGCACACACGAGATAATAAATAAATTTGAAATAATAAAGACATGTCTTTATTTGGATTGGGACTGGGTTCAAATAAAGTTACTGAAGAGTTCATTTCAAAATAGCCTAACAGTTATTTGTCAGTTGTATAGCAAAGTCCACAGGTCTACACTATAACACTATGCTAAAGAAACATCCAGGGCCATTTCTCCCTAATACTCACATCCATATAGCCTGTGAGTTTCATTAGAGGCTTATGTCTATAGGTATATATCTTTGAGCATACAGTAATAATACTATTGCTGTCAAATTATCACTTCTAGAAGACAAATAAAAACTAGATCTCAAAACAGCAACTAGGGGGACTGGAGAGATGGCTCAGTTGCTAAGAGCACTGGATGCTCTTCCAGAAGACCTGGGTTCAATTCCCGGCACTCACGTGGCAAATAACTGCCATTTATAACTTCAATTTTAGAAGATCTGATGCCCTATTCTGGCCTCTTGGGATATGCACATGATACACAGACAGGCATGCATGTCTGTGTGTGTGTGTGTGTGTGTGTGTGTGTGTGTGTGTGTGTGTGTGTGTGTGTAATTATATAATAAGCAAATAGAAAATGAAACCCAAATTCCTAATGCTAAATCCATTGCCTTTTTTTAAATCTATAAAATGAAACAGAACAGAATCAAATGCCTAAAGACTTTATTTTCTACAACCAAGTATCTTTTGTCCAGAATAAAGCAACCTGTGGCTATAGACAAAGCTATTTAGGTTCTTGGCACTTTGTTTAAATTTAGGTTGCAGTGTCAATTAATATGTCCAACTATTCTTCTCAAACTACACAACAATTTATGTTGCTCTTAATATGTTAGCATTTATGTATTTCCAGGTACTACAGTAATACAGTAGGGAACATCTGCTGGAGAAACTGAAGGTCTGATATAGAAAGATTGTTACAATCATGAAGATGTTTTAGTGGAGACTAGAAGAGGAGTTATCTTAGACTACATATGAGGTGGGAAAATATAATTTTTATTTAAAAGGACTAAAACAATCAGTTATAAGAAACAATGCTGAGGGAACCAAACCATTCCTACACTGCATCAGGAAAATAATGTATAGACATATTCAGTTTGTCCCCTGTTACGTCTAGCCTGTACTTTGTGTAGACTCTTGTTACTTTTCCTAAACAATACAGCAGAAGAACCACCACAGAAATTACACTGTAGAAGTTACCAAAGCAATCTAGATGTGATTTGTATGTAGAAGGATGTGCATACTTTACATGTAAATACTATGCTGTATGAGACATGAGCTTCAATAGGCTTTGCTCTCTGCAGAGAATATTGGTACAAATTCTTCACAGATTCTTGAGGACTGGGGATGTCCCCCATGTATGCATTCATATTTCTGAAAGCGGTATTCCTTATCATATCTAGGGAGTAGGTGAAAACAAACCTATCCTGCGTTCTGAGTTCCCTGTGGCTTACATAGAAGGAAATGCAGTCAGCATAGAGGCATTTAAGGCATTTGCTATTCCCTTCATTGCTCATGTCCTATGACAACAGTGTGCAGTGTGTCATCCCCTTACCAGAGCCAGGCCGTGCTTCGTTTATACTGCACCTCCTCGGGTCCTTCTTTGCCGTGCTGTAACTGCAGATCCAGCTCTGCTATCCTTCCCTGCAAACCACACAAGAGGAATCAGCGTGTAGGCCACAAGTGGTCTTAGTGGCATATTAGACCCCGAAAGTAAGCAAAACAGTCAGTGAACTTCTGTATTAGCTACAGGCAAGTCCAAAGGAGGTTGTAGGCTTGGCATTTCAGTGCTTCATTCCAGGATACCTTTCAAAGTAGATCTGATTCTCCCAGTCCCATTTTAAAAGTCCGCTATATGGCAATGGACAGTAACTGATAATTTTAGTTATACAAAGATTGGGGTCCGAACTCTACTGTCACAATAGAAATACAGAAAATGAATTGGATAAGAATATAATGCTTAAGATGTAGGTACTATGTTAAAAAAAAAGAAGGGCAATCACCAGTGTTGCATTTGTACTTATTATATGAATTTATAAAAATACATACCAACTTCAGCCATGTGATAAAAAGTTAAAATTTTTCCTTTAAGACCAAAACCTTCAAATATTAAGCTTTTTAGTAATCAGATGTTTCCTCCTTTAATCTATTATCAATGACATTATTTAATGTAATTAAAATAGTAATTTACTGATGGCTTCTAACTAGGACAAGACTTCTGACTTTTATTAAGACTATAGAGTAATGCTTAACTATTTTAGAAGATTTTGGGGCTGCACAACACTGATGGTTCTTCTATAGAACTCAGATTTGACTCCCAACACCCACATAGCAATTGATAAAAAATTTGCAACTCCAGTTCCAGGAGAATCTGGTACCTTTTTCTGGCCTATGAGAGTACTGCATGCAAGTACACTCAATGTGTAGGCAAGACCCCAAACACATAAAATAATAAAATGAAAACTTTAATGCAAAACAATGATGTCTATTGATGACTCAAATTCTCACCAGCACTTTATTCTGGTTATTTCATATCATCATAAATATTTGGAATTCTCAATAGACCTTCACCATTCTTGAGATGCCCACCATGGTTTTGCAATGGAAAAGTAACTACAGACAGGTTCCTAAGGTGTTCTCTTACAAGAAAGTATGGGAGATTGTCAAACTAAAAGATACTGTTAATGTTTAACCTTTATACTGGCCTCCTAGAAAGGCAGGAAATGTAAAATAATTTTCATATCCCAACTCAGCTAGGTTTGCTTCTTAAACTATACCTTTATTCCACAAACAATTACTTCCTGTAATTTCTTTTTATATAGGAAAAAAATCCAACAAATGGGAAATGATAAAGTTCAAATCTGCTTGGAAGTAAACAAAGCAGTTTCCTTCTTGAGAATTCTGTACAACCATTTTATTGTGGAGCAGGGAAGGGTTCTTGCTCTCTTTCTCAGAGCTTCTCTTCCTTCCTACCCCTCTCTGTAACCCCCTCCCCTAACACCTTGCACCCATACTCCACCATGTCAGGCTATGGCTCCAGATCTACTTTTTTTTTTTTTCTAGTTCTTTGCCTCTTTTGTAACAGAGACCCAGCAGCACTCAACCCGGTCTCTCCTGCGGTTAAGGTAGGAAATGATCACCTGAGCTGAAGTTGTTAGGTCATCTACAGGTTCCAATTAGTAATCCATGCATCCCTCTTAGTTTTAATCTGTGGTCTGTACAAAGAAGACCCTGATGATGGAATAAACAATTATACCCTGTTTACTTTAAAAATAAGCAACAGAGGCCAGGTATATAGCTCAGTGATAGAGCACACTTAAAATATACATGGCCCTGAGTCCAATCTCCCACACCAAAAACATATGTAAAGTAACAAAAATTAAAAAGAAAAATTTTCAACCAGTCAGAGGGTAACTTACTACAGATCTTAGTTCATAATCACAGATTTGTTTTTGAATTTATTAATAGACAGCTGGCCAACTAAGAGTGTATCCACAAACAACTAGTCTTTATAACTCCTGTGTGACATCATATGGTCTCAAAGAGTTTTGTTTTGTTTCTCACAAAGCCAGAGGCCTGAACTCCCTCAGCATCCACTAAGAGCAACAAAATAAAGGAAATAATAGAAAGCTCCTTGCCAACTAGATTGGTGTATAGCCAATTAGAACACTCCCTGGCAAGATAGCCTGGGAATCGTCAATCAGACTGTCTCTGAATTTTCTAGCTGGATGGAAAAAAGTTCACTTAAGTTATAGCATGTCAAACACATGAACATACAATTCAAATACCAACTTCTTTCAAAAAACATATAGATAAGTCAGGAAAGGCCTAAGCAGAAACTACTAGTAGTGTTCGGATCTTAAACTTACTATCCATATCCTACCACTCACTATCCATGTCCAGGAAGTAATGTAGGACTTACACCTTTCAGCCTGTGTCCTAAAGCTGACCAAGACAACAGCTCCTCTAACTCATGAGTTTGATGCTACCACACCTTCCCAGCACCCGACAGAAGTATCCATAGATGTTGTAACAGAAGATGCCTCCAGGACACAAATTCTTGTAATGGACACTCAACATTACTCAAGGATCTCAACATTACTCAAGTTCACCTATGATGCTGTAAGTTTCAAAGGTATGATTGCAGTAATTCAACAGCTAAGCACATCAGTGAGTGCTTCTCAAGCAATCACAAACCTACAGCACACTGCAGGGTTTTCAACCCTAGACTTTCAAGTTCATGTTTTCACTGACTGTCAATGTAACAGGCTGTAAAGAGATCTTAAGTGAAAGCAAATGAATGTACACACCACTACACCAGCAGAAGAGAATACTTGACCTGCATTAGGAAAAATAAAATACTTTTCCTAAATGGACTTGTCCTTCATTAGTTCAATACAAGAAGAATAGCTCAGCAGATAAAGGCACTTGCCTCCAATCCTGACAACCTGAATTAAATCCCTGGAGCCACATAGTAGAAGGAGAAAACATACTATTCTCACAAATTGTCCTCTAATTTCCACATATGTATCATGCCATGTCTATACACACATGCATGCATACATACATACATACATACATACATACATACATACTCACACATACTAAATTAATAAATGTAATAAGGAACTTGTATTCTTTAAAATTAGTAATGGTGTTAGGCAATCACATGAGGCTCTGGAATCAGAAGATTCCTAATTAAATTCTATTTCTCTCATGTACGAACTATCGGCTTTGAACTATTTGCTTTGCTTTCCTAGCTAACCCTGATTGTCCACCTATAATACCATTATACATGAGTTTATTAATATATACTTCATTGTGTTTCAGTATAAATTAATTGAAATAGTATATGTTAAGTGTTAGCAACACACTATTCAATAAACGATAGCAGTTATGAAGAAAATAGAGGCTTTTATAAAGTCTGGATTATATCACAATCCTCTTCAACAGCTTCTCAGCTTGGGGTAGAAATTATTGAGCCTTCCTTCTCCATGCTGGAATGCTGCCTGGCTTGATTTTGTGTAGGTCTTGTACAGACAAGCCCAGCTGCTGTAAGTTCATGAGTGCATCTGTCCTCCAGTATTCAGAAGATGCCATTTTGCTCTGTTCTTTCCTTGTCTCTGACTCTTACAATCTAATCTTTGCACTTTTCTGTTCCTTGAAGGTTGTGTGTGTAAGAGACAGATAGATTTCCCAAACTTTACATTTCTTATGAGCAAAAGGAACCACTTCATTTTTGATAGTGCTATTTTTTCCAAGTGCTTTTACACCTTTTCAACAGGATCTTCTGGACAGAAGAATCTCCACCTTCAGGAGGTCAGCTGTGCTGCTTGCAAAAGATCATTCAACTGGGCTCGTTGAGCACTGACATTCCTCCATAGGCCGAGAGGGTTAGGAAGGCCATGGGACCCACACCTGAGTATTCAACTACTCCTTCTACCCAGTTGTGTGCAATTCTACATTAATGGCATAGGATCTTGGGGTGTCAGAGAGAGGTTAATGGATATAGGCTAGAGAAGCTTAGGGGAAGGGGGCTCCATCTACACAACCACGAGGAAACCATCATTCATATTAGGGGATGGTTTTCCAGGGAGGCTGCTTTGGGATCACCTCCATTCCTGTCAATAAGCCACACCCATGCTTTGTAAATAAGCCCAACACATTCATTTGTTTCCCAGGGGGACCTTACTGTAATTGGACCTTGGTTTTTCACTGAGACCTAAGGAGCAGGGGGTGGGGTGATAGATGCTTGGTAGTCAGCCCCAGAGAGAAATTTCTTGAAACGGAAAATACACATTGTTATAAAATCAATGATATGAGGGAAATGCTCCCCCACAAAGCACGCCCCATATGTCCTTACCTGTAAAATAGCATGGTAAGCTCGAGTCATATATGCAAGCCAGGCCTGTGGAAGAAAGAGTGTGTGGTGCCATTCCGAAGGCTGGACGTGGACCTGTGGGAAAGGTAGACAGAAGCATGCTAGAACATACAGAACAAGAACAAAATGAAAACCATACCAGATCTTCTTTCCTTTTATTTCAGAGGTTTGTTCTCTAAAACAAACCAAGTTAGTTCAGGGTTGGAACCACAAATAATATCTTTTCAGTATTGCCAGTTGAACAGAATTTGGAATCTTGTAAAGACAAAATAAAGTAAGCCTGGAATTTTCTAAATTAAAGCAAATGAAACCCTTCAATAATAACAAGTTAAGATGTATTTGTAATACAAATTTTTCTCTGAAAACCAGGGGGAAAGACTATAAAACCTCTTGCCAAAGACACGAAGTGGGGTACTTTCTAACAAACCCCCCAGTAATGTTAAACAAAAATAAATATTACTCATAGCCTGGATTTCACATATGACCACTTCTGAAGTAATAAACACAAACTGCCAACAGAAACCACATTGTGTAGAAACCATGGTGGAAAGAGCATGCACATGCGCCCTGTACACATTGTGTACACAGCTGGACAGCTGCCCTATCATTGGTGTGGGTATACAAGAGAAAAATGATACATGTCAGCAGTGAGATCTACACGCTAACAGTGAGACTGAGCAGAGCCCAGACAAAGCATCTGGCTTGCATAGTCATTTCTGTTTCTAACTATTAGTACATAGCATTGCAACACATCTTCCCAGAGTCTGTGCTTGTTCAAGATGACTGGAGAGAAACAGCTACATACAGTGCTTCATAGTTCATGCCTCCCTAAACTTAACAACCAACACTTTCATCCACATTCCTATACATTCATCCACCTCCCTGTAGGTGAGAGAGAGGAAAGTTTGTATATAATTATGACAGAGTTACAGAAACTCGTGCTTCAGAACAGTTCCCAGTATTTTGAGAATGTTTTCAAGTGCCTTCCGTTAGGAAAGCTAATACAGATGAATAAAGCCAGTTGTCATGGTCATCCTAGTGACAGCCTACTATGCTGGACAGTGTGGATGACAAAGACTATCAAGCACTCCACAAGAACCTTTCTTTCTGGCGGGAGAGCCAGGAATGGGCATAGACAGACTGCAAGGAGGGATTGTGAAGACTCCATAGGACATGGAACAGGAGAGAAAAATGGGATTAATTCTGACCTTTGTCTATCACTTCTGGTGCCACTGCTGTTTTTTCAAACATTAGATATTTAAGCAGCATGAGATGCGACCAGCAAGGGAACTGGAAAGAAACTGTAAAGACTTTTTTCTGACTGAGTATTTATGCTGCCAAGTGGGATGGTAAGAGCCTTGTCAGTGTGTTCATCAGCAGAAGGAAGGTGCCCTCTAGCCTGCTTGTTCTTTGACTATTCAGAAAGGAGGCAATAACCTAGGCCACATATCCAGCTGGGAAGGAGGTCCTCAGTTCCCATCCCTGTTCTCTTGTTTCCTTTCTCCTTTTTTCCTGTGAATTATGTTCTCTGGTCACAAAACATATTATTATTAGCTCCTATTTTGATATCCAGAATTAAAAAAAAGAAAAGAAAAAAACAACATTCAAATAATGCAACCTGGATTTTTTTTTTTTTTTTTTTTTTTACTTCTTACTTAAGAAATACAAAATTTCAGAATGCAGAATTTTTCAAATCTTCCTGCTGTGTAGCTGTGGGTATCACTGTGCTACTAAGAATTCAGTCAGCCTCAGCACGTTGACAAAAAAAACATCGAATCCTTTAGAAAGACAATAGTTTTAATTCCTACTTAATACTGAGTTTGAAAAGGGAACAAATTCCAGGAAAATGTAAAGGAACAAATGGAATGTTAAGCTCTGAGAAAGAAAACCACTTGTGACAGGAAACCCCTCTGAAGGAGGTCATCAGCAGAAGGTCCAACTAACCCTGTGGCTCTGACCACACTGAGAGTATCAGATGCAGAGAACTAGAGAACATTCTGGCCTAGATTTCTGCCTAATGCCGCCTCATATGTTATGGAACTATACCTCAATCTTAGGGTGCCCTGGATTAGCTGGGTAGACATCTTTAAAAGTGATCTCTTGAGTTTTCCCTCAGTAAAGAGACTTATGGGAACAGTGTGTTAAAAGCCAGGCCAAAAGGCTTCCATAACCATCACTATGAAGCCATTTTAATTCATCACATAGTTGTTGATATTGCCTACTTTTGAGGTTGAAGTTGCTAGCCTGAAAAATAAATTTAGTCGATATTTATGAAGTACGAAAATTATGTCTAATTTGCTAGACCCATATGAAGTCTTTAGGAAACCTAATCAATGAAATGGTAAATAATCGTGAAGTTGTAAACCCAGTTACCTAGCAGCTAATATAGAAGGGTCAACAACCATTGTGCAGTTTTAATAAATATGAGAAACTTAGTTTTGCCTATAACCAACCACACACACACTCTTACAGTGACAGCTCTGTGAGGGACTGCTTGGACACACAGGCATCTGTCTTCAGAAGGAGTAAGAGGAAAGTCTCTACACGTATGATGTGGTATGATAAAACATCATTCATGCACCTCAAAAGGAAACCAGACAAACATGCTAAGGGAAGATGCATACTAAGGAAATAAGGGTGAAGGTTGGAGCATGTTCCAAGATTAGTAGAGTGCTCACAGAAAATCTCACTGTTGAGTGAAAATTTGCCTAGAGTGGCTCAGCTATTAGAAAAATTCGATGGTTTCTGAGAATACTAAACAAAGCAATATCATATGAGTTCCACTTCTAGATATAATTCAGAATTATTTCAAATGAAATTTTGTAAATAAATGTTCATATCAGCATGTTCACAATAGCAATAAATAAATAAATAAGGAAATAACCTAAATATTCATCCATGGATCAATAAGACATTATATATGTGTAAAAGGTGCAATATTAACCAATAGCCAAATAAAGTCCAGATGCATGCTGAAATGCTAAACTGTGGATAAACCCTGAAAACATACCAAAAGGAGACAGACAGAAAAGATCACATCACAGGATTCCACCTATATGCAATAACCAGAACATACAAACCCATGAGGAGAGCAAACAGATCAGTGGTTGCTGGCAGGAGAGAGTGTGCAGGAGGGAGAGAATAGAGAGAGAGAGAAGAGAGAGAGAGAGAGAGAGAGAGAGAGAGAGAGGGAGTGAGAAGGGCCTGTTTAATGGGAACACGGTTCATTTAGAAATGATTAAAATATTCTCGAGCAATAGAAAGGGAAAAGTTGGATAACACTGATGTCTGTTAGAGGCAGTGAATTTTAAACTTTAGCATGGTTAATGCATGCGCTCTGGGTGTCATCTCAATCTAAAGCAAACTAACAACGGAAGGGACCAGACCCTCACCCAGCCCCCTGCTTTGGCAGCCATGACAGGCTGCAGAAAAGACCCAGCAAGACATAGACCCCTGACTTACCAACCCTATCTTGCCCCACCTTCTAGTCACTAGGAAGCTAGATACCCTCCATGTGAAAAGGAACCAATCAGAAGTTAGCTGGCAGGCTCTGGATGTGCTCTCTGGATAACAATGGAATGCAGAGCATAGCAACCACCCTAGAGGGTCTCTAGGCATAGCAACCTTGCTGCAGCTGCAGTTGACCAATCAACACAGGACAGGTTGTCCCAGCCCAGAGGTGCACCAATCCTGAGACTGTTGCTATCTAACTAGGGGACCCCCAGACACTGCCCTTGCTCTAACCCAATATATCCCCTGCCCCACTGCTTCTTGAGGTCCCCTGCCTGCCTCACCTGCTGGGTCTGATGGACGGATGGATGGGGGAACCAAGTTAACTGGTAAAATTAAAGACTGCTTTTTCACCAGAGAGGGTCTCTTGGTGATTTTGGGGTTCAGAGTTTGGGTATATTACAGCAAAACCAGAAAATACTAAAGGCCATATGCAGGCACAGGGCTGATCTGTGTGACAAAGTCAAAAAGCAAGAACAGCTAGAGAGGGCAAGATGAGAAAGAGGAACACAGAAAGGAAAGTCCTGTTGCACTAACGGGAGAGCCTGGGAGTCTATACTCTTTTAGGTCCCTTTTCACAACTTGCTTCCATTCTTAGTAAAAAGAAGAGCCATTCTTAGGTGTAGAGTGGAACAGGATGGTCTCGTTTACATTATACAAGAGCCTTGGTGACTACTGCTGAGAACAGAAGGACAAAGCTCAGAGCAGGAAAGCCTTGCAGGGGTTTCTACAGCTATCCAGGTAAGAGAAAACAGAAACCCTGGAAGAACAGTGCCCCTGATGCCATAGGGTAATAGCTTCCAAACACAGGTATGCCATTTTTCACCCCACTCCCAATACCACGTTAAATATCTGAATCAGAAAATCAAGAAGATGACTTGTCTAGCCACAGTGAAGAAACTGGCTGGGACTTGGAGGAGTCAGCTCTTCATCAGTGTAGTTGGCCCCTAGGGCCTTTAAAGCTCTAATTTTAATTACATGGAGATAGAAAAGAGAACAATGGTTAAGAAATGGTGAAGGTGACAGATTTGACTATGAAGAGTTAGAAGCACTTTTTTAGGATGCTAATTCTCATCTTGACTGATGCTGCTTACAGAAACATGTATACCTGCCAAAATGCATAGAGTATATGCTAACAGTATATGCTAATCTATATCAAGTTGAAGTTCAATAAAATATTGTTTGCATCTCATATATATGAACAATTTAATAGCCACAATTTTTATATTTTAATGTATCAGTTAAATTTTTAATTAAAAAAGAGTAGTTAGAAATCCACTCTTTATAGAACATGTTTATCATTCTTTTACCTTCAACTATCTCTTACACTCTGCTGACTTACCTATCATTCAAACCCCACTCTTATTTATCTTTCCTGTTTCTGTCAATACTATCTATCAATATCCCTGTTATCAAGGTTTAAAAGTTAGAATTAGTTATCTTGGAGGTCTTCCTTAACTCAATGACCAAGCCAATGTCTGAAATGAAAGTTTGGCATACCCCTACTTCCTTCCTCCCTGGCCTAGTGCTATTTCCCTCCAGGTGATGATACCACCTAAATGATCTTCAGTGCCCTTAATGCTTTCCTCTGCTAACCCATCACTCACAGATGGTGCTGCCCCTGCCACAGTAACTCAGAATTTCTTTGCAAAATCTTTAATGGTTAATAATGAATACCATGTAAGCATTTTATACTACTTAACATCCTCTCAACATCATGTCACTTAAAAGATAATTGTGTTGCTCAAGAACTTCAATCAAGTTCTTCATAAATCTTGTACACATGTATCATTTAACCTTATTCTGGAGAACTGAGCTATAAACCAATTCTCATATTTCTTCTACTCCTGACAGGACCTATGGACTCACTCATCCCTCTGGCTTCTCTCCCCTCGTTTCTATTTACTGAGATGTCTCACCTCTATAGCTCTAGTACACTACGAACATCTGTAACTCCAAACAATTCCAAGGCACAAAGATCACAATCTGTTCATTCTGGAATTCCCTTCACAGTGTCTGCAACATTGCCTTTGCACACGTGCTGAGTTGAAACTAAATATATCAGATCTCCTTAACAGACAGAAATGTTTGTCACGTTAAAATTATAAAGTAAAATTTTTAAAGTCATCATAAATCTATGGTGCTCAACTTCTTTTTATAGTTAAATGCTTTGCCTCACATATTCTTAGTAGTTAGCCAATCACCACTGAGCTAGATCATACACCTTCATTTCACTTTTTATTTTGAAATGAGAGCTCACTAAGTTAACCTAGGCTGGCCTTGAACTTGTGATCTTCCTTCTTCAGCTTCCTGGGTTGTTGGGATTCAAGCCTGTACCACGAGACCCAGCTTGGCATTCAAACTTTCAATTATTCTAGAAACATAAAGCTTAAAAATAAAAAATTCTATAGTCAGACATGGCATATACTTTTAATCCCATCACTTGGGAGGCAAAGAAAAGTCAATCTCTGAGTTTGAGGTCAGCCTGGTGTACATAGGGAATTCTAGAACAGCCAGGACTAGAGAGAGCCTGTCTCAAAAACAAAAACAAAAACAAAAACAAAAAACAAACAAACTTGTCTGAGTCAACACAGCTAAAGAATAATTACTATTTAAAACTTCATAGGATCATGCCCAAAATATTCTAGCTCAGAAATATTCTCAGGTAAGTATCTACTAAGTAAAAAGGTAAGATTTTATAGTATTATAAACTTTACACTCTGAAATTATAGAAGCATTTAGATTATGATTTAGTACAGCTGAGATGCTAGCTTATCAAGATATCCTGCTTGTAAACACAATTCATAAATATAGGAGAATGTTGGAAGAGTAAATAAAATTACTCAGTCTCTCCTGATGTATTTTTGTATAATGGAACCACACAACATGTTCTGCTCCTTGAACAAACACCATCATGTGGCTAAGCAAGATAATACCCATTTTAGTATCCTTTTGCTGACTGCCATAAGTCAAGTAAGAAAATCTTTTGATGAGGTTCTTTGTAAAAGTAGAGTGGGACAGGCAGAGCAGTATAAAAAAAAAAAAAAAACTGACACACAAAAAGTATTGGCTATTAATTTTAGAATCCCAAATTAATAAAGCAAGACAATTTCCCTGCTCATCATTATCATCCAACTTCCTCGACCTCCCCCACCCATAACCACTGCCTCTGTCACTGCTGCCGCCACCGCCACCTCCAACACCACCATCTCCTATCTCCATCATCCCCATCTCCACCACCTCCACCACCTCCATGACCTCTGCCACACATGCAACCACAACAAACACAAAAAAGGAAAAGGCCTTTGACTTCGGTTGCTACATGGAATACAAAGGAGCATCAACCCTCACACGCATTCTCCCTACATTCCCAGAAGAAAATGCATTTTCACTTCATGTTAGAGGGCATAAAACACACTGCAAGGCTACTCATAAGTAAGTAAGAGGTTTCAACTTTCTGCCATTTATAAACCTGTTGCCACAAAGTAACTTTGTGCTTTTCCTATCCACAGATAAATAGTAAGAAGAGAAGGGAGCACTTAAGAAGATACCTTCTTAAAGTACAAAGCCTTCATCTCTTTATAAGTAGTTTCCAACATTCAGTATTCTTCACACACACACACACACACACACACACACACACACACACACACACACACACACACACACACACACGCACACACCTCTCCCCTCCATCATTGTCTCTCCACCCTATTTCCCATCAGGATAACATTAGCCTGAAAGCTGACAATTCAATTGCATCTCAAGCAACCATTTACTCTGTTATTTAATAGAAGGGGAAACCCAGTTACCATAACAACTTGCATCCACATGGTAATTATGGACTATCTAAAACACAGCAAACCATACTTTTCACAGTATTTGCTAGGGAGAATCTGTAAGAGGCACAGATATAATTTATCCCCTCTATTATTCACAATTTTCATCTAGTTTCATATTGCATAAATGTGAATACTACATTTAAAGACATATTCCTAAGACAAAGGAGCAATTGAAAGAAAAGGTGAGGCTGCCCTTCTTATATGTCACACAACTGGCTACATAATATCTAATTTGGGACAACTTGGAAGAAAAATTAAAGAATTAGGAGAAGTAAAATTAATTTATAAAGCATAAAAAAATCAAACAAACTTAAAGAGGAAAAAAAACGTAGAACCAACGATTTTGTTCAGAGAACAGCTTTCCAGTAAATCTGAATAAGGTTTCTCTAAAATAAAAGCAGAGAACAGCTCATTAGTTAATGCTAAGCATAAACACGGCTGGTGGCACTGACAGGATCAGGAAGATCTGTATCACCAAGAAGAAAGAAAGTAATGAAATGTGACTGCCATTTTCATCCTGGGATAAGCCACCATTGCCCAATTTAGATGAGAATGTCAAAGTAGGAAATGCCAAAAGATGATGATACTGTCGGCAAATTCCAGAGAAGGAAACTGTCACTCACCCCAGCTTTCTCCTGGAAGGAAAAAGTCATTGCCCAAAGAACAGGAGGTATCCATCAGGGCAGAGAAAGGCAATTGCCTGTGCTTAAAGAGGCCCAGAAGATAGGAAGTGACCACTGATGGGCCCCAGTTCAACAGATAATAATAAGAAAAGGGCACTTGAGGTTTTACCCAAATCTAAAAAGATGGTAGTCATACAGGAGTAACTCTGAATCAGATGTAGATCTGTAATCCTTGCCAAAGTGTAATGGCATGGTAGACTATCACTTCTTAAAAAGGCAGAAAATAAGGGGAAATTTATCAGAGATGACTTTACATCAATAGTTCCCCATGGCATTAAAAAGTCTTAGTTTAGCTGACACATGGTTCTTGATGTCTATATGAAATAGACATCATAAATGAAAATACCACTTCCAGGCTAACATGTAAGGGGCTTAACACTCACTTTTCATCCTCATAAGCACAACTGACTAAGGGATACACACAACAGCTCCTTGAGATCTGCCAGGGAATTATATAACAGATCAAAGTGCAGCCGGAGAGAGAATCAGGCAAACACAGAGAATCGCAACTTACCGGAACACTGACCAAGAGGCAGACACCTACATGCTAAGGAGAACCCCAGTAGGAAAACCCAGATTGGACAAGGTCAGGGAGGAGTTGGACAATCATTTCATCAGAATGTTCAATCATGAGAGGGCCACACACTTCTGCATGTTCTACTTAGAAGAGCTTGACCAAATTTTCACAATGAAAACAAAAGACAAAGCACCTCATACATCTGACGTCCAGGAAGGGAAAGCAAATCATTCTGAGACACATCATCAGAGAAGCCTAACTTAACCGAGTTAATAAGTTGCCTTTGTGAGGCTTACTGTGTAGCCTAAGCCACATGTGAACCTACAATTCCCCTCCCCCAGCCTCCAAAGTGCTGAGATTACAAGCATACTCCAATATGCCTGGCTCCTAACCAGGTGTTATTAGAGCCTAACTAACCTGGAGGGAGGGAAATGTAAAACTCCAAAGTGGTTTATCCTTTCATGTACAAGAGATATAGATAAATCCTGCCTACTCTAGGATACCTTCCCTTAAGGCAATAGAAGGAACTGAAAAACGTGTGAAATTTACAATCATACTAATTTAAAAAAAGATCCAGTCATACAATTAAAGAGTGATTCCACACCATCACAACCCACCCCCACCCCCCGCCACTAAATGGTTTAAGGTCTATTTATTTCGATTCCTTTTATATCATATCCAGTTATTAGGAAAAGAACAAAGCACATTAAAAGGCAAAAATAGGTTTCTGGAAATGAAGCAGGAACAGCAACCAGGGGCAATCAGCAAGTGCTGTTGGAATTCTCAGACTGGAAATTTAAAACAAATTGTTAACGTGAAATGGCTATGATGGGCACAGTAGACAGCACGTAAGAACAGTGGGCAGAGTCCTAGGAGAGAACCAAAAGGAAACTCCAAGGATCAAAATCCCAGCAGCAGCTGAAATGGAAAAAGCCTTTGGTGTGTTTAACAGGCTTGTCTTAACTAAGAACAGAATATCCAAGTTTGAGAATATACCAATATAGACATCCAAATCTGAAAAGCAAAGAGAAAACAACAAACAGACAAAAGCAGAATGTCTAAGTTCTGTGGAAGAGGTTACCAAACTTGCAAAGAATGAGATCTGTGGGATCTAGGAGGAGGAGACCTAACACTTCAGTCGGCCAGGTCAAATGACCCAGTTAGGGGATCATCATCCCTTGGAAGGTAAGATCAGCATAGGGAATGCTAAAGAGAAAGGCAGAATAA
>JANBXA010000734.1:86925000-86995000 GCA_030556225.1 Cricetiscus sungorus | reverse complement strand
ATAATGTATTTTGTAAACAGAAATAAATTGAGACAAATGCTACAATATGAAGGCAGCATTTTACTACCAATAATAGTAGTGCTTTATTTTGACTACAGGTTGACATAGACTATGCCATTAAAACATGAAAAACTATACTAAATATATATACCATATATATAGAACTCTATATACTTTTCTATATATATGCATGCATATATATATATATATATATGAAAATAGATTGTTGGTAAATAATTTGCCTAGCATGCATGA
Source organism: Cricetiscus sungorus (assembly GCA_030556225.1). Taxonomy (NCBI): domain Eukaryota; kingdom Metazoa; phylum Chordata; class Mammalia; order Rodentia; family Cricetidae; genus Cricetiscus; species Cricetiscus sungorus. The sequence continues at coordinate 86,994,745 of JANBXA010000734.1, read as the reverse complement.
GACCATTCAATCCTTAGTGCCACATAAATGTAAATAAATGTAAACAATCATTAGTTAAAAGTAATAAATTTAACCATGAAATTTTAAAAAGATGACTGATACAACTTCTAGTATTAAAAATTAAGAAATTAATATGCTAATTTGATTCAAGTCCAATGAAAATTATTGCTGTTCTTTTTCTGGGCCTAAATACATTTCTCTACTCATAATGTTATTTGACAGATGTGGAGGGTGGAAAAAAGTCATAGTTTTGGTTTTTTTTTTTTTTTAGCCTTTCTCCTCTAGAGGAATAGTCAAAGATTATGAATCTATACAAACAAAACTATATAAAACAGTAAAGAAAAATACTATTTTTAAATAAAGCTGATATATTAATACAAAGTATGAAATATCCTAGTTGATGGTACATTGATGACATCAGTTTTTCACTTTTCTTCAAGATGAATGAATGTGAGCATGCATGTCTCATTCTAACACTTATTATGTTAACCTGGTATGTGTCATTCAGTAGTACTGGGGTGACATCCTTTGTTATAGGAAAAGTATATGGCAAGTATAGGAAACACAGCAACTGCTGTAGTTCATGAAAAATATCTATTAAGAAATAAAGGCAGTAAAAAAATTGTTTATATGTGTTTGCATTTTCAGTTTGTTTGTGAATTGATGCTTTAGGAAAATCTCAAACTAACCCATTGCAGCAAGATAACAGTCAATGAGTTTATTATTAAAAGATGAATTTTCAATAATACTGTCAGTAAGTGTTCATACGCTTGAAACAATTTCATTGAACCTGATAATATATTTTGTAAATAGAAATAAATTGAGACAAATGCTACAATTTGAAGGCAGCCTTTTATCATCAATGATAGAAGTGCTGTACTGTCACTACTGGTTGACACTGTCCTACTAAAACACAGAAAACTACACTAAATCATAGGCTAAATTTTTATTGACAATAGGTCACACATATTTTTAAGTTTAAGTTATAAAGATATCACCATTTTACTGTGGCAGAGCCATAATTTTTTTTTAAAGCACAATCTATTACTATTGCAGAAGAACAGAACTTTCTGACCCATTAGTAACTTGAACTGCTTACTTATAATTAACAAGTACAAATATTCTAAATTTTGTTAACTTTTCTTCTTTTCTTTTTTCTCCCCTCCATCTATAAAAATATTTTTAATCTATGTCCAAGGAAACACAAGTGTTTACACATTTATTTTTCTAACATTGATTTTTTTTACCCCATTTTGGCAAGCCAATGATTTTGAATTATGAATTTAAATTAAGGATTCACACAAGGTTTAAGTTCATGAGCTCTCGATTTAAAGTATAATCCTTTATGGTAAAATTCAGATTTAACTTGCTCAGCTCAATATCTTAAAGATTAGACTACCTTCTGTAATGTCTGCTCCGGTATTGCTTTCTCATTCTTCTCTGGAGTACTCTTCTTGACCCCAACATCTTCATGGTGTCTAAAGAGTTGTTCTGAAGCAAATAAATAATATATTATGGTATATCACATATTACTGAGACACTGTACTGTCATTTAAAGAGGAAAGTTTTGTGCTTTTACAATTATGAATATTCTGGTCTGTTGTCTTTTCAGGTATTTGGCCAGAACTAAGTGGTGACCTTTCTAAAGAGTTTTTTTTTTTTTTTTTGGTCACATAATTATGCCTCTTTTTGATGTCACATTTTTTCCCCTGCAGTGTTGGGACTTTCAAACGAACAATAGATCTGCAGGTTAACAATGCTATACCTTCATTTCCATGTTCATCCTTTTGTAGACTATTCTGCCTTTACCTTAAAAGCAGGATTCAGAGCCGTTTTATCTACAGCCACTACTAGTTTTGTTCTGCTGATCCTGTTCCCTGCCAGGAGGATCAGAGTGATGGCTGAACAAAGCAAACAGTAACAGAATTAGTGACTGAAACCGCAACAGTGCAGGAACCTTTCCTTCCAGGGAAAGACCATACATGGGCAGATTAAACCATAAAAGCCTCATAGCTGGATGAACTGTGGCTTCCTAAGAAATAAGCCCACATTCATGGGAGAAGCTGTTTGACAAATCTCTCCTGCATGGGCTGGCAACTAACTACACAGCTTTCTCAGTGCAGCAAAAACCTGCAAGTAATTTACCAAGTTAAGAGACACACTGTCATAAATTTTTCATCAATACTAAAATTTATCCAAATCTATAACTAACTTTTATTTACAGATAAGTTACAGTGATGAAGTTACCATTTTTTAACTGAATTCTTTAACTGTCTTTTAAGTGTTATGTTCTTAGAGAACAAAGCAAGGATCAGAAAAGGATGCACAATTCTAAGAGGGTATGCATCTGTACTACCTTACTTTTGCTTTAAAGTAAGCCTGACTGCTGTAGGTCAGTGTAAAACTTTGATTTATCAACAAAGGGAGAGAAAACAATATTATTCTCTGTAGAGTACAAATCCTCCTGATAAAAACAGTGACTAACAAGTTTGTTAGAGTGAATTAGGCATTTCTTTTGTCTTTGAAACATGACATACTCAATTAAAACTTCTGTGCTCATGAAATAAATAGAACACTGTCCTAGGAATAATAAAAGCTAGAATAGGTAGAATTTGCCTCTTGGGGGATACATACCTTTACCTTGATAATAATCTATCAGCTCCCAGGCTTCTTTTTCTAGTCCCCTAACACCATGGTGCTGAATTCATTTACAGCACTCTTCAGCAATATAGAAATAATATGCAAATATAATTCATCTCTTCTAGTGATTTAAATATCTCCTATAGTTCTGAGTGAAGTATTTGTCCTTAAAAATAAGATAATAGTAATATATTCACTTAGCACAGAGGACTAAAAACATCTATATGTAAACATTGAAGAATGGTTTTTAAAAGAATTTTCTTGATGCATGTTTGGTCCTAGGTATATGCAAGGAATACTGGACAGGGTAGCTGGGCAGGACAGAGTAGCTAGGCATGTTCACCTGTGGATGTCTTCCAGAAAGATGTTTTTCTTGCCTTTATATCTTCTATAAAAACACTAAAGCAGTTAGGCTCAGACTATGGAGTGAAGCAAGGAATTTACTCTTAGCCACTTCAGTTCAAACATCTCAGGATGTGGAAACTGAGGTAACAGGGCATAGTGAAGAAAATGACCCCTCCCTCTTTTCTCTTAGCAAGTGTGCTTCATTCTACAAGAGATTTATTTTATCATATGGTTTAAATGCTTTAATTTTTACTAGCATTAAAATTTTTCCTGATTTATGTTCTTTCTTTCTCATAAATTCCTTTTCTTTTTCTGCGTTTAAATACTAACTTTGTTAAAAGTTCATTTAAATTTCATTTTATTTTAGTTTTTGTTTCTTTTCCTTTTAATCTTCTCAGTTTACCATGCAGGTAAAGAAAGGGATTTTCTCCCTTTTTCTTGGAGTCTAAGTGAACTGAAATAAGTGGAGATTTGTAGGGGAAAATGAATACCACACAAACTATGAAAACTGCAGAAGGGTCAGAGGGTTCAAGCTTCAGCATCCTCACCAAGAGGAAAAGGGAGACGGAGCAGGGAAGTGAAGACATTTTTAGGGGTAGGGAATGATCTTTAGGGGAACTGAGTGGGTTTGAGGGACAGACAATGTCCTGGGACAGAGGTGAACACAGAAATCGCAGTCACACTGAAGGTTCTCTTTCTGTGTCCTGGAGTCATTAGAACAGATGCTCTCTTTAAAAGAATTGTCAAATACCTGTATGCCTGCTTTTTTATGAGCTATCCTTGGTTAATGAGATTTTAGAGAGGGGGTCAAAGTCAGATAAGGTAATCCACAGGGCACTGAGCCTGATAGCTATGTGCAAAGGAAGGCCAGACATCACTAGGTTCTGAAGCTGCCAAAGGCTCCCCTGTTTCCCTTATTTCAAATCACTCATCATAGCTGGAGTATAGGGTGCTCAGGACTTAGTGGGGGAGAAGAAAGATTCTGGGTTCTAAGTCAGCCTAGACTACACACAAAGATTCTACCTCATTCTGAAATGTCACTAGTTTGGGCTATTATTTTCTAAGTTCCAACATTCCATTAAATAACTAACCTAATTTATTCTGCAACTTTTATTGTTAATCATTCTTATTATTCTTTTATATTCTCATTTTAATTATAGTACCATTATTTTTTAAAATAACATCTTTTTTAATTTTTATAATTATAATTTTTCTGATTTTTCCATTTTAACATTTAATGATTACATTTGTTTTTGATAAATTTTAAACTTTGGTTTAGCATTTCTAATTTGATTTCCACTAGATTTATTTGAAATACTAAATAGCAAAATACAAGTGGTAACCATCCTAAAGTAGTGTTATAATTTGCTCTTATTTGGTATTAAATATAAAGTCATTTGGCATTCAATAGATTATATTTTTACATTATTTAATGACATAATATATTTTATTGTCTCCCAAATATAAGAGAGAATATAGAAAAGGGTTAGTGCAAACTGCATTTAGCCAAATGAAGCAAACAACCTCACTCTTGAATTGAACATGTCAATTTTTGCGCTATCCTAACAGTACCAATCTTATCTTATTTCTTCTATGATTTGGACTTTTATTGATAAAGAAGTGATAGCTATATTTTACTGATTTTTTTCTTAATCTGTGATTAAATTTAAAACAAAAATACTTCAAAGAAGTTAACTTAGGAGAAAATAACTAACTGAATTTTGTGTGTATAGTTTAGTAATTGAACACATATTTTCTATGATTGCCAATCATTATATACTAATCTGTGTGACACATTTTAGTACACATAGCATCTATTCATTTTAGTTTGTTTCTGAATTGAATAAGTGTTTCAGCCTGACTGAATCTACCTTCAGTTGAGTTAGATTGTATATGACAGTTTTATCTTGACAGTTTAGTTATTACAGATGTCACAAATACTTTTTTCAAGTCAAATTATTCATTAAATGGCTCTTCACTAATTTGCTATTGCTACTCTTGAATATACTCCTTAGTACTACAATAGTATGTTCTTTGTTTATTTTTTGGTTTCTTTTCTTTTTTAAATGGAAAAGATTATTCTCCTATAATACATTCCAATCATAGTTCCCCCTCCTTCCACTACTCCTAGCTCCCCTCCACCTCCCCTCTCCCTCAGATCTACCTGCTTCCATTCCCTCTTCAGAAAAGAGCAGGCCTCCAAGAGACAGCAGCCAATAAATACAAAACAATATGCAACAAGGCAAGCAAAAGGACAACTTGTGGGAGTGACCAACCAATTTTTCTGATTTTTAAAACGTTTTCCTCAAAGTATATATGTTCAGCATAGCCCTTTCATAAATCCTCCCCCTATTGTTACTGCTCCCTGCTTTTGTCACCCCCTTTCTCCCCCTGATAGTTTTACTTCTATATACATGTCACAAACATATACATATATAAAATACAGCGCCACAAATGAATAAAAACATATATCCATCTAATACTGGCCTAAGTTATTAATATTATCGCATTTCTTCTATGTTCCTGCAAATAGCATAGCTTCATTCTTAAGAATGAAAAACAATCCATTGTACACATAAACCACATTTGTCTAATCAGTCCCCTACTGTTGGGTGCTTAGGCTGTAAACAGTACTATTATGAGCACCAATGTGCAATGTGTCTCTAAGATACTGACTTGGAATTGTGGACTCACAATTCTTGCTTTTATTTCTTAATATGGTTCTTTCTCATTGCTTGAATGTTTATCTATATATGTTTCTGTTTTCAAAACAATACAGTTACTTTTAACAATAGAACAAGAAGACTGCTCAGGGTCCGAATTGTTAAGGAAGAAATGAAAATACATTTCAGTAGAAGAAACAGCAAGCAAAAATTCATGTTTTGTGAGCCAATGAAGGAGTAAACTCATATATTGATGAAAACTAAAAGAAAAGTAAAATAGAAACATTAAAATATCAGCTTTGATAGATCTCCAACAACATATTTAAGACTAAATCAATAATAATGATTGAGAAAAAGCTATTAAAAACTATTACTAGGTGTAGTGACAACAACTCCATGGCAGAAATTGAAAGTAATCTTATCATATTAACCTGATATGCTTCTACTAAGATATTGAAGTTGCATAGTAAATACAATCCTCTTCACTTTCAACATAGGAACAAGAATTCACTGGTAATATGACTGCATCCCCTATCATGAGACATCTGGCCACAGTGGTCATAGACTTGGAATGAATAAAGCTTCCATCCCCACAAAGTTGGATGGAATGAAGTACCCTGAAAATCTTGTAATAGCAAAAGAAAATATGAATGAGTAAGTATTAAATCAATTATAAATCTAAGAGCAAGTCTAAGTAGGAGAACTTTATGAATGAACAATAAAATAATTAATTTTATACTTATCAAATATTACTTTACATTTTTGTATGAGGAGAAGGGGGAGTGGTGGGGTCCATATAGGGTCAGTGCTCTTCTTCAACCTTTGCTAGGGATCTGGGTTTAAACTCTGCTCTTCAGGCCTGTGCAGCAACAGCTTTAGCAGCTGAGCCATCTCTCAAGTCCCATTTAAAAGTTTAAAAAAATTCTGAGCCTGTTCAAAATGGGATATTTTGGAGTTCACTGTGTTTGATATTCTCATGAGACATAAAAATTGAGTGTTATAAATCAATAACATGTTACAAAAAAAGAGAAATTAAGTAAGAGTTTTAAATTGAAACAAAAATTTTAATAATGCTAAAGATTTATTCTAATTAAAAATTTACCTCCTTGCTGGGCATTGGTGGGTCACACTTTTAACCCCAGCACTTGGGAGGCAGAGGCAGGTGGATCTCTGTCTAGTCTACAGAGCTGGTTCCAGGCCAGTCTCCAAAGCAGTAGAGAGAAATTCTGTCTCAAAAAACAAAAAAAAAAAACAAAACAAAAATTACCTTCTCTTTTCTCTGCCATGCACCTATTCAGTTCTTGTATTGTTGTTTTATCAATAGACATGTGTACTTTAAGTTCATCCAATTCATCTTGAAGAGTCATCCTATGAAAAATCCAAGCAATTAATGATTACATAAAATGTTTAAGTTAAGAAGAGATGTAGTAAAAAAAAAAAAAAAGCAACAAAGACAACTGAAAAGTAGGAAATTTTAAGATAAAATTAAAATATAACAATTACATATATTCAATTGCATGTTCTGAGCATGCAAACAGATTTCTACAAAGGTATTTTTTTTAGTATGTACTATGAACTTCATTATATATGTGTGTGTGTCAGAAGACTGACTCACTATATAGCCAGAGCTGGCTTTGAATTCATAATTTTGCCTTGGCCTCTTGTGTGCCAGGATTGTAGGTACATGCCACCATAACCAGCTAAAGTATTTGTGTGTGTGTGTGTGTGTGTGTGTGTGTATGTAAGGGGTGGCTGTAAGTGGGTATAAGGCAAAAGGTAACAGAGACCACAGAGAAAGAAAAATGTTGAAAGGAGAGTGTAACAGGATATAATAATTGACATGAACTTGGAAAGGAGGCTACAGGGGAAGGAAGGGGTGGAAGGGTCCAATGGGTAATTAAAAGTGGCAGAAGGGAAGCAGGATTAACAAAGACAATTTATGTTTAAAAACATTATAATAAAACTTAATACTTAGCCTGCTAGTTTCTTTCTTCTCTTCCTTCCTTCCTTCCTTCCTTCCTTCCTTCCTTCCTTCCTTCCTTAACATCATGTATCAGGGGCTAGGGAGATAGCTCAGTCTGTAAAGTGTTTTCTGTATAATCAAGAGGCTCTGAGTTCTATTTCTCACACCCTTATAAAGAGTGTAAAAAACCATGAAGGGTAGTGTATGCTTGTAACCCTTGTGCTAGGGAAGCAGAGACAGGAGGATCCCTGGAGCTCTCTGGCCCAAGCACCCAGCCCTGAAAAATCCTATCTCTACAGTCTGAGTTATGCAAGGAAAAAAACACGGTGTTATGATTAGCTTTAGAGATTATAAGAAAATCTGCTTTCAGTCAAACTTAGAACTGACTGATGCCTCCTAAGTCATTATCAAGAGAAAGTTACATAAGTAGGCCATTACACAGTATAAGAAAAGATAATCCCAATAAAAGATAGTTCTCAATACAGAAATATGAGGGAACAAATGAAGAAAACACCAACAGTAAATTGAAGTGAAGAAGGCAGCATGGGATCTGAAAGAGGCTTGACACAAGCCAGGAAAGAGATGAGAAGCTAGCTCTAATGGTCAGAGAGAGACTTAGCTTTATTCCCAGTAACAGGGCAGATCAAGTGGAAGAAAAAACAACAGAGCTTGAAGACAGATCTTTTGAATAGTTACTGTCAGACAGAAAGAACTAAAGAGAAGTAAAAAGGCTTGAAGAGAAAATACAAAAGCTTGAGACACACTTAACATTTGGATCTTTGGCATACCAGAGGGAAAAGAGATACAGGATGAGAACACTATGAAAAGGATAATAGCTTATGGCCTTTCGGATCCTGGGGAAGACATGAATATCCTAGTGTAAGATGCATTTAGAACTTCAAATACACATGGCCACAGAAGTCACTCAACATGACATAATAAAGGCAAGTTGCTAAAGTGCAGGACAAAGAAGGGAGGAAACATTATAATATGCAAGAGAGAAACACATAAAGGCAAATACATTAGACTAAAGGTAGATTTCTCAGAAGGAACTCTACATGCCAGGAGGACATGGAGTCACGGGTTTCAGGTCCTGAAAGAAAATCATTTCAACCAAGTTCGTTGATCCAGAAAGGTTTTGTTTCACAGTGAAAAAAGAAGGACCTTCAAGATAAAAGAAAATTCAAGGGAACTCATGGCTAACAAGATGCTCCAGGGAATTGTATACCCAGATGAGAAAGAGTGCTGTAAGAACATGAATAACCCTTTCCTGCCAGAGACTACCCAGCATAACCCCAACTGCCCAAGTGCCCCTCCTCCCCTTGTCACCTTGACTCAACTCACTACTCTGGCTGAAGTCCCCTCTTCCACCAGAGGCCATACCAGCATCCTGAACCCCACCCACACCCAGCCAGTACAACTCCAATAGCCCCTCCTCTCCTCCTCATATCCCATCACACACCTCTGGGGGAGACCTCCACCCCATGAGAGGCCTGGCCAGCTCCTAGAAAACTAGGTAAGTCACCACCTTACCACCACCCCTTTCCTGCTGCACCTACTCAGTATAACCTCACTGCCCAAATGTGCCCCCTCCCCATCACCTTATTCAGCCCATGTCACTTCTTCAGGGGCCAAGGCCTGAGAACAGCACAAATATCTCTCCTTGTATTAAGTCCCTGGGGATTCTGAGCCACTTGACAAAGACCCATGAACTGTTCACTGCATGATTCTGAGCACAATTCTGGAAGCTTATGATCTGCAAGCTCTCCTACCACAGGATCCAGTAATTCCACTCTTAGGCATATACCCGAAAGATGCACATCCAAGCAACAAAGACATCTGTTCAACTATGTTCATAGCAGCATTATTTGTAATAGCTCAAACCTGGAAACAACCTAGATGCCCCACAACTGAAGAATGAATAAAGAAAATGGGGTATATCTACACATGGAATACTTCTCAGCAGAAAGAAAAACAAAAAAAAAAAAACAAAAAAAATCAATAAAATCTTGAATTTCACAGGCAAATGGATGGAATCCAGTCACAAAAAGAGGAACATGGTATGTACTCACTCATATATGATATTTAGACATAGAACAAAGGATCACCAGCCTATAATTCACACTGCCAGAGAAACTAGGATACAAAGAGGATCCTAAGAGATTCATACAAGGTCCCTCACAGAAGGGGAAATGAACAAGATCTCCTGAGCATATTGGGAGTGGGGGGTGGCAGTGAGTGGAGAGGGAGTTAGGAGAAAGAGAAGGGGAGGAGAGGAGAACATGCGGGACCAGGAAGATTAAGTCGGGAGACAAATAGATGATAGCAAAAAAAAAAAAAAAAAAAAAAAGAGAGATACCATAATAGAGGGAGCCATCATAGGTTTGAAGAAGAGAAAACTGACTCTAGAAAAATGTTCAGAGACCTACAAGGACAACCCCAACTAACAGTCTGAGCAACAATAAAAAGGCTACCTTTAATGCCCTTCCCTGATAATGAGATTAATAACTAACTTATATGCCATCAAAGAGCCCTCATCTAGTAGCTGATGGAAACACAAGCAGACACCCACAGCTAAACACTGAGCCAAACTCCTGAATACAGTTGCACAGAGGGAGGAGTGATGAAAAGGGATCAATACCTACCAGGCTACAGAAACACACAGAGACAGCTGACCTTAACAAGGAGGAGCTAATGAGCCCCCAGACTGACAGCTGGGAAACCAGCATTATACCAACTCAGACACCCTGAACATGGGTCTCAGTTAGAAGGCCTGGGGAGTCTAAGGGACCTCTGATAGTGGAACCAGGATGTATTCCTGGTGCATGAAAGGACTTTGGGAGCACATTCCCCATGGAGGGATACTCCCTTAGCCTAGAGGCAGGAGGAAGGGCCTAGACTCTATTTCAAATGATTTGACAGATTTTGATGGTCCCTCCTGGAAGGCATCACCCTCCTTGTGGAGTGGGGGAATAGGACAGAAGGGGGGGTCAGAGAGAATGGGAGAATGGGGTGAGGAAACTGGGAGCAATATGTAAAATAAGAAAAAATATTAAATAAAATTGCATTTAAAGAAAAGAAAAAAATTCCTTTGTAGCTTGCAAGACTGCTTATGCTTGTAGAAGTAGAGATATAGATAAAATGGTAGTAGTAGGTACTGGCGGGAAAGTTGGAAGATGGAAGGGGAAAGAAGCTAGGAACAAACTGGTAATTATTGTAACCATTTTTAGAAACCTAAGAAGCAAAAAAAAAAAAAAAAAAAAAAAGAAAAAAAAGAAAGAAAGAAAGAAAGACAAAAACACAGTTGTAAAATTGTTCATGCAAACCATTGAAACCATTGAATCTGCATAAATAAAGACAGCTCATGCTCTCCAGGGCCACTTATTTGAATGACAGCTGGGCAAAATGTTTTCATGGCAAGAACTTTACACATCCATCCCAGGTCATGAAACCTGTCTAGACAAAGGCCCCCTGTATGCCACACCTCTGGGATAAACCACCTATCCAGCAGATGCCAGGACAGCATCATGAAGCTCAGCTAAGACTGCCCTCAATACCATCTGCACTCGACCAGCATAACTCGAACTCCCCCTCCTCTCCTCATCACCATATCCTGGCATGGATTTCTGCAGAAGTTTTCTGACCCTTCAAAGTCCAGGACAGACCCTTGAAAAATCAGCTGCCAGGACAGCATCCTAAAATTCAGAGGCCAAACTGGCATCATGAACCCCAGAGATCAGGCCAACTCCTGATAACCAGGCAAAAGCCTCCTACCCCACCAGAAGCCAGGCCGGTATCCTGAAACCAAGAGGATCCCAGCCAGATCGGAGGCCATGCACATAGCAAGAACTCCAGCCCCAAAGTTGGGTAGCAACTGCCTGCTGGACCCGAGGCCATCTAGGCCACTAGAACCCAGCCTAAAATGTAGGCAGAGACCCTCTACTCAACCACAGGCCATGGCATTTGGAAGACCAGAAAAGAAACAGAAACCAAAGAAGAAAACACCCATCAACAAAGACAAATCCAAAAATTGTCACCTAGACCTATAGTCACTCCAAACCAGACACCTAAACATTAGTGTAAGAACACAATCAAAAACAGCAAGGGCAATATTCACAACCAGAACATAGCCATCCCACTACAGCAAGCCCTGTGTATTCCAACACATTTGAAGTATAAGAAAACAACATTAAAATCAACTTTATGAGAATGATAGAGTTATTTAAAGAGGAAATGAATAAATGCCTTAAAGAAACTGATGAAAAGACAATAAAAATATATGAAAGCCATAACTTTCTTAAATAATGGCAAGAAACCCAGAAAAGTAAACAAAAATTTGATGGAAATGAATAAAAATAATTCAAGTTCAGAAAAATAGAAACAATAATAAACCACAAACTAGGGGAATTCTAGAAGTGGAAAATCAAGGTAAGCAAACAGGAATTACAGATGTAAGCACTGCCAAAAAGAATACAAGAGATAGGAGAGAAAATCCCAGGTGTTGAGAACATAATAGAAGAAATAGATGCAACAGTCAAAGAAAATATTAAATATAAAAAAATTCCCAACATAAAGTACCTAGGAAATCTGGTACATTATGAAAAAAAGCCCTAAAAACAATAGGAATACAAGACAGAAAAGATTCCCAACTCAAAGACCCAGAATAAAATATTATTAATAAAATTAGAGAAAAAAATTTCCTAACTCAGAGGACATATCTACAAAGTTACAAGAAGCTTACACAAACACCAAATAGATTATACCAGAAAAGAAAGACCCCTTGCCACATAATAATCACAATTCTAAACACATAGAACCAAGAAAGAATACAAAAATCTGCAAGAGAAAAGGGTCAAGTAACATATGAAGGCATGCCTATTAAAAATACCCCTAACTTCTCAGTGGAGACTCTAAAAGCCAGAAGGGTTTGGAAAGATATGCTGCAGACTCTGAGAGACCACAGATGCCAGCCCAACTACTGTACCCAGTAATACTTTCAATCACCATAGATGGAGAAAACAAGATATTTTATGATAGTCAAAATTAAACAACATATATCTACAAATCCAGCCCTACAGAAGGTACTAGAAGAAAAACTCCAACCCAAGGGAGTTAACTACACCCACAAAAACACAGGCAATAAATAATCTCACACCAGCATAACCAAAAGAAGAAAAACATCCTCCCTCACACACTACTGCAACAACTACAGCAAAATAACAAGAACTGATAATCATTGGTGTTTGATATCAGTATCAGTGGAATTCATTCCCCAATAAAAAATACACAGATTAATAGAATGGCCGCCAAAAGATGATACTTCCTTCTACTGTATACAAGAAACACACCTCAATATCAAAGGTAGACATTACCTCAGAGTAAAGAGTTAAAAATAGGAAGCAAGCTGAAGTAGCTAACTTAATATTTAACAAAATAGACTTCTAACCAAAATTAATAAAAAGAGACAAGGAAGACTACTTCATCCTAATCAAAGAAAAAAATCTACTGGAATGACATCTCAGCTATCAACATAGATGCATAGATGCACCAAACAGGAGAGCACCCATGTTTGTAAAGGAAACACTACTAAACCTTAAATCACACATTGAAATTTATACAAGGACCATTGGAGACTTTAATATCTCACTCTCACTAATGGACAGATCATCCAGACAAAAACTAAACAAAGAAATACTGGATATATATAATATATATACATATATATATATATATATATATATATATATATATATATATATGATTCAAATGGACCTAACAGATTTCTACAGAACATTTCACCATTTCACCCAAACACAAATGAATACACTTTCTTCTCAGCACTTCATGGAATATTCTTCTAAACTGACCACATACTCTGCCAGAAAGCAAATGTAAACAGATACAAAAAAATTGAAATGCCCACCTTGTTGTGGTTTGAATGTAACTGACTCTCATAATCTCATAGGGACTGGTACTATTAGGAGGTATGACTTTGTTGGGTGGATGAGGCCTTGTTAGAGGAAGTGTGTCACCATGGGGGTGGGCTTTGAGGTTTCCTAGTCTCAGGATACTACTCAGTCTGTTAGTTGACTTCCTGCATCCTGAAAGATATAGGACTCTCAGGTACTTCTGCAGCACCATATCTGTCTGCATGCTGCCACACTCCCCACTATGATGATAATTGACTGAACCTCTCAAGCTGTAAGCAAGCCCCCTTAATTAAATGTTTTCCCTATGAGAGTGGTCATGGTCATAGTGTCACTTCACAGCAGTAGAAACCTATGGATCTTTTGAGATCATCATGAATTAAAGCTATATTTCAATAAAAGTAGAAACAACAAAAAGCCTACAAGTTCATGGAAAAGGAACAACTCTACTGAATTACCACTGGGTCAAGGAAGAGACTCCCTAGAATTCAGAAAATGAATGCACAACATACTCAAACTGATGAGACATAGTGAGAGTGGTGCTAAGAGGAAAGTTCACAGCACTAAGTGCCTTCATAACAAACTTGGAAAGATCTCATACTGCAGAATTAACTGCACACCTGAATGCTCCAGAACAACAACAACAAAAAAACAAAAACAAAAAAACAACAACAAAAAAACCCCCAACATACCCAAGAGAAGTAGACAGAAGAAAATAATCAAACTGAGGGCTGATATCAATGACATACAAAGAGATCAACACAAAGGATCAATGAAACAAAGAGTCAGTTCTTTGAGAAAATCAACAAGATAGACAAACTCTTATTCAAACTAACTAAAAGGTAGAGAAAATATCTATATTAAAAAAAAATCAGAAACAAAAGGGGGACATAACATACACTGAAGAAAACCAAAGAATTGTTTGGACATATTTAAAAATTTATAAACTACACGAATTGAAAAAGCTAAAAGAAATAGACAAAAATTAAATCAAAATCAGATAAACAATTTAAATATACCTATAACCCCCAATGAAAGAGAAGCAATCATTAAAAGTACCTCCACCTGCAAATAAATAAATAAACAAATAAATAAATAAAAGTCCCAGGGTCAGGTAGTTTTAGCACAGAATTCTACAAGACTTTCAAAACAGAGCTAAAACCAATACTCCTCAAATTATTTCACAAAATATAAACAAGAAACACTGCCAAATTCTTTATATGAAATCATAGTCGCTCTGACAAACAAACCACACAATGACACAACAAAAAAAGAAAATTACAGTTCAATTTCCCTCATGAACACAGATGCAAAAGTACTCAATAAAATACCAGCAAACCAAATCCAAGAAAACATCAAAATGATCGTCCACCATGATCAAGAAGGCTTCATCAGAGATGCAGGGATTGTGCAACATGAAAATCCCACAATATAAATATACTGTAACCCACAATATAAATATACTGAAAACCAAAAACCATGTGATCATTTCATTAGATGCTGAAAAAGCCTTTGATAAAATCCACCACCTCATAATAAAAGTCTTAGATCAGAGATACAAGGAACATAGCTCCACAATATAAATATACTGTAACCCACAATATAAATATACTGAAAACCAAAAACCATGTGATCATTTCATTAGATGCTGAAAAAGCCTTTGATAAAATCCACCACCTCATAATAAAAGTCTTAGATCAGAGATACAAGGAACATAGCTAAGCATAATAAAAGCAATAGCAAACCAATAGCTGACATCAAATTAAATAAGAGAAACTCAAAGCAATTCCACTAAAATCAGAAACAAGACAAGGCTGTCCACTCTCGCCATATCTATTCAATATAGTACTTGAAGTTCAAGCTAGAGGAATAACACACAAAAAAAGGATATAAAGGTGATACAAAATGAAAAGAAGTAAAATTATCATTATTCACAGATGATATGATGGTATACATAAGTAACCCTAAAAATTCTACTGGGAAGCTCCTATAGCTGTTAAACACCTTCAGCAAAGTGACTGAATACAAGAAGCCTCAAAAGAAAAAAAAATAAAGACAACAACCAGTAGCCCTCATAAACAAGCTGAGAAATAAATCTGGGAAACAACATCTTTCACAAAAGTCACAAATAATATAAAATATCTTGGTGAAACTCTAACCAAGGAAATGAAAGATCCTTATGACAAAAAATTTCAAGTCTTTCAAGAAAGAAATTGCAAAAGATACCAGAAGACAAAAAGATCTCCCATGGTCATGGATCAGTAGAATTAACATAGTAAAAATGGTCATATTGCCAAAAGCTATCTACAGATTCAACTCCCATTAACATCTCAACACAATTCTTCACAGACCTTGAAAGTATATTACTCAACATCATATGGAAAAACAACACATCCCATGATAGCTAAAACAATCCTGTACAATAAAAGAACTTCTGGAGATATCATGCCTGATTTTAATTTTTAAAAAGCATGATATTGGCATAGAAACCGATAGGTGGATGGATGGAATCAAACTGATGACCTGTATGTAAACCCACACACCTATGAACACCTGATTTTTTACAAAGAAGCTAAAATTATACTAAAGCTAAAAAAGAAGCTAAAAAAGAAGGCATCTTCAACAAAAGGTGCTGGTATAACTGGATGTTGTCATGTAGAAGAATGCAAATAGATCCATATCTACTTCTCTTCACAAAATTCAAGTCCAAGTGGGTCAAAGACCTCGACCTAATCCAGATACACTGAACCTGATAGAAGAAAGTAAGAAGTAGTCTTAAATGCATTGGCACAGGAGGCAACTTACTAAAAAGAACACAGATAGCACAGACATTAAGATTGAGACAATTAATAAATGGGAGCTCACAAAACCAAAAAGTTTCCATAAGGCAAAGGAAACTCTCAATAGGACAAAATAGTAGTGTACATAATGGAATAAGATCTTCATCAACCCCACCTGTGACAGAGGGCTGATTTCCAATATATATAATTAAGAAACAGACAGTAAAAACACAAATAATCCAACTAAAGGGGGATCCATATATAAATAGACAATCCTCAATAGAAGAATATCAAATGGTTGAGAAACACTTAAAGAAATGTTCAAGATCCTTAGCCATCAAGATTCTGAGATTCTATCTTATACCTTTCAGAAAAATTGAACCTAGAGAAATGTTCAAAGACCTACAAGACTGACCCCAACTAACAATTTGAGCAACAGTGGAAAGGCTACCATAAATGTCCTTCCCTGATAATGAGATCAACGACTAAATTATCCACCATCATTGAGCCCTCATCTAGTAGCTGATAGAAACAGACGCAGACACACTGAGCTGAACTGGAATCCAGTTGCAGAGAGGGAGGACAAGACCAGGCTACAGAAACACATAAAGACAGATGACCTGAACAAGGAGGAGCTAATGGGCCCCCAGCTTGGGAATCCAGCATGGGACCAACTCAGACCCCCTGAACATGGGTCTTAGTTAAAAGGCCTGGGCAAGTCTAAGGGACCTCAGACAGTGGAACCAGGATGTATCTCTGGTATACAAAAGGACTTTGTGAGCACATTCTCCATGGAGGGATACTCCCTTAATCTAGAGACAAGAGATAAGGCCTAGTCCCTACTCCAAATGACTTGACAAATTTAGATGACCCCTCCTGGAAAGCATCACCCTACATGTGGAGTGGGGGTGAGGGTGGGAGGGGAGGGTGCTGGGGGGCATGAGAGGGTGGAAAAGAGGGAAAGAGGGAAGGAGAGGGAACTGGGATCGATATGTAAAATAAAAAGAAAAAAAATAAACAAAAGCAAAAAAAAAATGCCACATACATAACAGCTCATGCTGGAGAAAGGGGAATGTTCCTCTATGGCTGGTAGGAGTACAAAATTGTACAGACACTTTGGAAATCAATATGGCAGTTTCTCAGAAAACTGGACATCAACCTACCTCAAGACCCAGCTATACTACTCTTGGGCATATACCCAAAGGAGACACTCATTCTATCACAAGGATACTTGATCAACTATGTTCATAACACAACATTGTTCATAATAGCCAGAACCTGGAAACTTAGATGTCCCTCAACCAAAGAATATATAAAGAAAATGTACTACATTTACACAATGGAATATTACTCAGCTGTTACAAACAATGAAATCATGAAATGTTTAGGACATAGATGAAACTAGAAAAAATCATCCTGGGTGAGTGAGATAACCTGGACCCAGAAGGCAAACATGTATGTACCCACTTATAAGTGGATATTAGCTGTAAAATGAAGAGTAACCATGCTATAATCCACAGGCATAGAGAGTCTAGGTAACAAGGAAGGCCCAGAGGGGTGCTTGAATCTCCCTGGGAAAGGGGAAGTAAAAGAGGTTTTGTGGGTGGAGTGGGGGCTGGTGCAGATGAGAACATGAGGGTTCAATAAGGGGGTAGTGGGGGGAGAGTATTGAAAGATGACTGGAAAGGGGAACATTTCAGGGGCAGGTAGAAACCTGCTGCAAGGGAAACTCCTAGAAATCTACAATTCTAAGACTCCTAGCAATAGGGGATACAAAGTCTGACCTGGCCATCTCCTGTGATCAGGCAAGACTTCCAGGAGAGGGGCTGGGCACCAACCCGGCCCTACAGTCTGCCCTACCTATGAGCTTGCTGCAGAGATTGTGAGAGTGGCCAAACAATGACTGTTCCAGCCTGAGATCCATGCCACAAGAGTGAGCCCACCTCTGGCAATGCCTGGATGGCCAGGACCCAGATGTTGGACAGTCCCCCAGAGACCTTGGATAGAACCAAACTGGAGGAAAATAATCAATGTAATGATGCCTAATGATAGTCTGATATACTCACAGACTGGTGCCTAGCTCAATTGTCATCCAGCAACTGATAGAAACAGATGAAGACGCGCTGTCAAACATGATACCCTTCTCAGGGAATCCTGCTGAAGTGGTAGGGTGGGAGTAAGGACCGGAGAACCCAGAAGGCTCAAGGACATCATAAGAAAATCCTCAGATCAACTAACCAGGGCTCATATGAACTCTTGGAGTCTGAATCAACAATCAGGGTCCTGCATAGACTGACCTAGGACCTCTGCATTATATGTGACAGTTGTGTAGCTTGGTCTTCCTGTAGGACTCCTAAAGTGGGAGCGGGGGGCTGTATTTCTAAGTCTTTTTCTGGCTTTTGGGACCCTATTCTTCATATTGGGCTCCTTGCCCAGCCTTAACACAAGGGGAGGTTCCTAGTACTGCAACTTGCTATACCATATTTTGTTAAAACCCATGTAAGGCCTGCCCTTTTCTGAATCGAGAGAGAAGAGTACATGGGGTGCAGAGGGGAGATGGAGGATAGACTGGGAGGAGAGGAGGGAGGAGAAACTGGTTGGAACACAAAATAAATAAATATAAAAGAAAAAACAGCTCATCCACATTTAAATATAGAAACAAAATTCACATTTTTTTCACTGCATCCAGTGCATGGCATGCCTATGCTACAATATATGTTCATTTTCTTATCTATGATGCAGAAGGATAAAATCTGAAGTGATAAACACCAAACTCGGGTGATAACCTAGGAAAAGAGAAAGCCTGGGGTTGTGGTTGTATGTCTAACCATTAAGCCTGAGCTTGAGTGGCAGGAGCATAAGTGCCCAATTCTGTCTGCTCTTCTCATTGCCAGAGATGTCACATTAAAGAAGAGAAGGAATCCAGAACAGGTGAGCTTCTTTTTCAGTTTAATGGAACCATGTTCCTGCTGTGTTATTGTAAGCAAAAGTTGCATAAACCAATTATCCGAATTATTGCCTTTCTAAAAACAATGTTAGGAATATATTATTTACATTTAGACAATATAAACCCTTTTATTTTCTTTAAAAATAACAACATGAATCCCAATAGAAAAAGAGATAGATCAATGAGGAATAAGAAAGAAATGTTGCCAAAACAGTAAACCACCTAATTTACAAGCAAAGGCATATTGAAAGCTACTTGAAGAAAATCAAAATGATTTGGAAATTTATATGCCAAGTATTGGAACAGCATCTAATTTATAAAAGAATATTTAGGCCCCAATATAAGAGTGGATGAGTTTTAAGAATAACAAAAGACAAAGTAGCCAAGAAACATAAATATAAACAATATCATACTGGCTGCATAATACCGGGGCCTAGCAAGATGGAATGGTCTGTGGTAGTTTGAAAGAGAATGGCCACCATCAGCTAATATATTTGAATACCGATCCTTAGTTGGTAGAACTGTCCTTGTTGGAGGAGGTGTGTCATTTGGGGTGGGATTAAGGTTTCAAAAGACTTGTGGCATACTCAGTATGCTTTCTAC
Organism: Cricetiscus sungorus; assembly: GCA_030556225.1. Lineage (NCBI taxonomy): Eukaryota > Metazoa > Chordata > Mammalia > Rodentia > Cricetidae > Cricetiscus > Cricetiscus sungorus. The sequence continues at coordinate 86,974,877 of JANBXA010000734.1, read as the reverse complement.
CTCCTGTTGGGATATGAACTCTTAGCTGTTCCTGCTGTCCATGACTTTGCTCAGCCAACATGGGCTCAAAGTCTTTGCAATTGTAAGCCAGATTAAATGCTTTCCTTTATTTAAAAAAAAATGAAAGAAGAGAAGAAGAGGACAGGGGGAGGGCGGCTCCCAAGGAAGGATACTGAGGGTGACCTTTAACCTCCACACACATGCACATACTCATGCAGGTGCACACATGTGCATTTACACCCTTCATATATGGGTACCTAGGCACACATGAATACAAACTCCTGTTCATACCTACACTCAAAATGTTGTTCAACTGCATTTTCATACACCCATAACCACAGCATTTATTCAGGCATATCCAAACAAAAATGTCTAGTGCTGTTTTCATTGTTTCATCTGCTGAAGCCATATAACACATTGCATATATCATAAAAACATTCTATCTACAAGTGTGAATATCAAACTAATAATTCAATCAGTAGAAATTCTAACATTCTTCTTTTGTAAATAACATAGGTTTTACTGAAAATACTTTGAAACATGTACTTATAGCCAACTGTTATGCTGGACAGAACTCAGCCAGTAGCAGGCTTGACAGTCAGAAGGATAGATCTTTCCTACATCGTCAGCTTTGGACTCTCACATTTCCCCTGGCAACACCCACACAAAGTATCACAATTTTTCCACAAGATTAAAAATACCTCATGAAAAGAAGGAATTTGGAGGTGTCAGAGTTTTCCTAATGCTCAGGAAGGGTAAGCTACTACCCCTGATCAAAAGACCAGACTTCTATTATGATGTTATTACTAACATGTCACCTGGGAAACAAATGAGAAAGAACAATTCCAGTTTAACAGTGGAAACAGTGGAGTGCTATGTGTCAAGCTGACAGGAGGTCACTTGTACTGGCTACTTCTATGTCAACTTGACCCAAGCTAGAGTCATTTGGGAAGAGGAAACATCAGTTAAGAAAATGCTCTCCCACATTTCATTTTTAGTCTTATTTACATGTATGTGAGTGTCTGTGTATGGACATGTATGTGAGTGCAGGTGCCCACAGAGGCCAGAGGAAAGTCAGATCACCTGGAGGTGGAGGTACAGGCAGTTGTGAGCTGCCTGAGGTGGGTGCTAGGAAACGAACTCAGAGATCCTTTGTGAGGGCAGCTAACAGTCTTAACTGCTGAGCCATCCTTTCAAGTCAAGAAAAATTTCTTAGCATAAGAATTTTATGGCTTTCATTTTCCCTCAGGATAATTCTTTAAATAATTAAATGTATACTTTGACACCCAGCATATATCATTTTTTTAAATCAACATGCATATGCATAGGCATATACAAGGACTTCAAATGTTTAGGTCTTGTGAATACAAAGTTATCTTCCCAGGGAGAGTACAGGTAGGCATACATATATAAAGACATATGACCAATTAACCCCACAATGATTAGTTCAGATAAGGAGTATTATTTGCTTAGCTGATAACATACAACACCCTAAAGCAGCATGACTTGATGGAGAAAAGGAAAATATACTTTATCTCAACTCTGGATGCAGAGTATCTGAAAGACACAAAGAAAAACTTGCCTGGTGACATAAAACATTCCACTCAAACATTCAAGTGTCACTGAACCATCACCAAATACGACCACATGCTAGGCACAGTGAGCCTTTAAAAAGTGGAAATAAAGCAAAGCATTTTCTATGACCTCAGCACAATTAAGTGGGAAAGTAATATCAGGTTTGCTTGGAAAATCATCAGGTATTTCAAATGAAAGAGCCTACATATGATAAAGGTTATCTGCTTGACTGAACTTCAGATAGCCTCCTGAATTGTCTCATAGACTTACTGTACATTAGGTCAATCTGGTATTAGATTTACAGCTCTGCTGAGTCAGTTTGGCAGGAACCCTTCTGCCCCAGTATCTGATCACCCTCACTTGCTCACTCATCCTCCTCTGTTCTCAAGGTGATTGCTCCTCACCAGGTGCTATCTTTAGCAAAATTCATTTGGGTAAGTTTAGGTCCTCTCCCTTATTTGTGATTTTTTTTCCCTCAGTGTTCCCCAACCAGTGATCCCACCCTCCTTTTAGTTGTTAATTCTCACCCTACCAGCCAGCCTACAGATGAGGCTAAAACTAATCCTTCTTCCCAACTGCAAAATCCTAGGTATATATATAGTAATTGTGTTGAATCAACTCTCCCCTATTATACTTTAATAAATATCATAAAGTATTTTTTCTTTGAAACATACTTATTTCAGAGAAAAACACAACAGGGGTTAGAAAATATTTCGAACTTATAAAACTTTAAAGCACACTGTTTCAGAATCTGTGAGGTGCAGGTAGAATAATCCTTAGATGAATAGCGACAAGAATCCACAAGGCTGCAAGCTTCCCACAGAAGCAGCTGGAAAACAAACAAACCCATCATGATTCACACACATATCTGCAACCTGGATATCCTCTTTCATGAAACCTAAGTAACTATTTTTTATCTTTTTTACAGAATTGATTGTCCTTTTTTTTTTAAATTCATTCATAGTAATGCTTTATAAGTTTTGAATACTAATCCTTTTCTGGATATTTATATACCACAAATACATTTTCTCATTCTAAAGTAGTTTTTAAAAATTCATTTAATGGAGTCTTCTACTGAACAGAAGTTTATTGTAATCCACATTAACAAATTTTAATTCATGTTAACTGTTCAATATAGAAATCTTCACCTACCACAAGGTCATATTCTCCTATATGCTTAACTAAATGCTTATTTATTGCCTCTGGTGTTTTCTAATCTAATTTAATGTTTCTAATATAAATGTTTTATTGCTTAATCCACATTTACATTTGCATTAAATCAAGAGTTGAATTTTGGATTTGCTGTGAGACAAGTCATCCAACTCATGAAAATAGAACTATTTAATTGAATTTCTTGGTATCATTAAGCATGTAGTCATATGCTATTTGATTATTTCCAACTATTCTTAGTTATAAAAACTGCTGTATATTTGTTGACATACAAGTCTCTTTAGTATTTATAACTAGAGAGGGAATTACTAGATTTATAAGTATATAAAAATTGAAATTATATAAATAAAATGTTAAAAATATAAAAACTAACAAACTCATTTTTTAAAATTATTATAACTAGTTAATTTTTCTTATTTTGTTAAAAAGCAAGATTATATATAAATATTATTAGCACATTCAATAATATATCACTTTATGGAATTAACAAATATTTTAATTAATTTATCATTACTATTAGCAATGAATATCTTACAACAAATACTTTGAAAACAGCTCACTAGTGCTTTAAAAAATTAAATTCAGAATTACCAAAGCTTGGAATGGTGGCACATTCCTGTAATCCCATCTTTTTATAAGAGGCATGGCATAATAATCATAAATTCAAGGACAGGTTGAGAAACATAATGAGCTTCTATCTCAAAAAAAGAAGAAAAGAAAATTCCTATGTGATTTAACAAGTCATTTCTATTCTAGTTCATGGCATATATCCAAAAGAACAAAAATCAAATATTGAATTGCCCACCAAACAGATAAATGTGTAAACAAAATAAAAAATAATGTTTTGATATATATTACATTATAGTTAAATCTTCAAAATATTATGCTAAGAAAAAAAAGTCAGATATAGCCAGCAGCCTAGCCAGGCAGTGGTGGCACACGCTTTTAATTCAGCACTCAGGAGGCAGAGGGAGGTACATCCTGTGAGTTCCAGGACAGCCTGGTCTACAGAGCCAGTTACAGGACAGTCAGAGGTCCAGGATGAGACCAGGTGAAGCATCTTTTGTTAGCTCCTAGTTATTAGATAACTTACCTATTTTTCTCTGACTTTAATTATTCTTAAGGAAACAGTCTTGCTGATAGTTATGAATTGAGTCTAAATGTGTTCACTCAAATTCATGACAAAACTCTAAGTCCAAGTAGGATATTTATTGCATCTGCACTTGGGATCAGATAGAACCTTCATTCTGGCATAAAACTATTTTAAAGGGAGAGAAGGCAGTCATTTATGAGGCAAGAGGAGGGCATTTATAGGTAACCTCCTCCAACTGACAACTTGATCTTGGTCTTTCCAGCCTCTGAAAAGATGAGAGATAAATATGTTACTTGAATCACTTAGTCAGTGACATTCTGTTATAGCATCATGAGATGTCTAATACACTGATAATTCATAGCTCTTATTTTTACTTGCTCATGTGTTTGCAAAATTGTCTTTAAAATGTTTTAAACATATTAGAGGTACTAAACTTTTTTTATACTTAATTAAATCATTACATAAATCAAGCCTGATATAATTAACAAAAACAGTTTGTTAGGGCTTGTTTACTGATTACATTCCTTCTCATTGGCATTAGAATCTGAGTAAATGTCACAATGGCAGCAACAGTAATATATCTGGGAACACATTTTGTAAGTAGTTTAAATTATGTATAACATTTTATAAGATACACAAGTAGGTAAATGTATGTTAAAGGTCATTAAGAAAAATTGTTAAGAAAGGCTGTTAAACTAGGGCTACAGAGATCTATTTACCAACCAATACATTTTTGTCATAGCACTAATAAGGTTAAAATGAAAAATTATACTTTCTCAAAAATATTAATAGAAACATATAATCATATATTGATAAGTATTATAATTATACATATAGTCTTATATTAGTATGCATTATTTTATATTTTAATATATATTTTAAAATATGTTCTTTAACTTTGACTTATGCATTTTGTTATTACATAAACTAGATTATCTCTTCTTAATCTCTGTTATTGACTTAATTAAGGCCTTCATGATAGGGATTTAAAATGGAACCTTTTAATTAATCTTCAAGACAATAATCTTTTCACACTGCATAATGCATTGTATCAATCACTATCCTGAATCCCTATAATTACACCTCCTCTGGATTGCACTTTAAGCATCAAAGTGATGAACTACCATATTTTATGGGTTATACCAATAACTTAACAACCACTTAACTTGAGGTAGTCAGTTAAAAGTATGACCATTAATCAGGAAGTTCTGCTTTGGTATTTTCCCCTACATAGGTAGAATATATATTTCTTTCTTATGTTTCTATTCTCCTTTACTATTGTTCATATCTCATTGCTAAGTTATGAAGTACTAAAAAAGGGGGTAACCTATTATTTCTCTCCTTTTCCCTCTGCCTAGCAAGTACCCATAAATAGCATTTAACATACGCTATACCTTCTTGACTTATATATGTAATGATTCAGAAATGTACAGTGAATGTTATCACATCTAGCAATCACACTAGTGTCATGGACTTCAGCTTTGGCTGGCAATGCATAACAAATGATTTCCTGGGCCAGATGACTGCAATTCTGAGACAGAGGTGAGCCCCTTTTACAGGTTTATATATCACAAATACTGCAACACACTGTTTTTGAGATGGGGGTTTTAGTATGCTGTCTAGAACAGTCACAAACTCCTGGGACAGAAAGCTACCACTACTGCCTCTGAATCCCAAGGAATTGGGAATACAGACACAAGTCACCATGCCTAGCACCAAATGTTTTCATTTTTTTTTCAAATGTTAACAAGTATTAGAATCTGTAGGCTCCAAAGTCTAATTTAGCTTAATAAGGCAACATCTTCAACTGAGCAAGAAAGCCAAATGAACCATGGGCATTTCTGAGTGCTTTTGTTGCTTCTTACTATGCAGCAACCAAAGGGAGATTTTTACCTCCCCAGAACATAGTCTTACATGTACAATAGACCTCAAACTTTATTATTCTTCTGTAAATCACTGAATATTAAGTCTCTAGTTTAGTGCCTAGTTTCTAAAATATACTAGTAAATATTAATTTAATGAATGTCTATGTAAATTCCTGATAGATAATAACTGAAGAAGGCAGCCAATTTCTCAGTTTATAGATTTTTGATTTCTTGGTCTCTTGTTAAAATATAGAAAATAATTTTCAGAGAAAATGTTTAAGTCTTTATATTTTTATGCCATAGATGTACTTAGTATTTCTGATCAACCCTCTCCTGTACCACACAACTAACCTGTAGGTTTCCACCAAGAACCACCTATCTGCAACCACACCATAGGTCCATTCTCTGCCACATCAAGCCCCTCCATTCAGCCAGTGTTTGCACCTCCTTCTCTAGGGTCAAGACCAATGAATCTCCTTGACTTCTGATGGGGGAAGTCCTTCTGTATATATATTTCTATTATTGGTTGATGAATAAAACACTGTTGGGCAATAAGGCAGAAAAATAGGCTGGACTAGTAGATGAGAAGAATTCTGGGAAATATATGCAGATGAAGTTGTCGTGTAGAGCCCGGGAAGAGATGAAGCTTCAGGTGTTGGCAGGTAAGCTAAGACCATGTGGAAATACATTGTTTAATAGAAATGGGTTAATAATTAAGACGGAGCTAGCTAATAAGAAGTCCAAGCTACTGGCCAACAGTTTTATAACTAATATAGTGTCCCTGTGTTTATTTGGGACTGAGATGGATGGTGGGACCTGGCAGCACAAGAGAATCTCCAGATACAGACTTCCCCTTTGTACTTTCTCCTGAGCCTAACAGATCTAGCACAAGTCCCACATTCAGTGTCCTGGTCTAGTCTGGCCTCACCTACCTGTATCACAAATGATCTCAGGGTTTCACCAGTCCTCCCTTCTTATTTCCCAGCCCACAGGCCTCTTCCATATGCACATTCCCTCTTCTCTGCCCATACCAGACTTAGAAGTAACAAAAGAAGTCCACATGACCAGATCTCATTGAAAAAAATACAAACAAGTGACATCAAACCAATATCTTCTCTCTAACACCTACCAGTCTTGTAGAAATGTTTTCCAATGAGAATTACTTAATGAGCTCTAGGGCACAGAACTTAAAAGAACTATCAACTTACTCAAAGAATTTAAGCAATTTAAAGAGGATACAAAGTAACAATTCAATGAAATTAAGAAGAAGTATAAGAACAACAAATGCTTGAGTGCTGTCCAAGAAAACATAAACATAAGGCTGATGGAAATGATGAAAATAATCCAGAAAAAAGAAATCTCAAAAGAAAGCCTTATAAGTGGAAAGAACCAAGTAGAAGACAGAATATCAAGATTAAGAGCTGAAGATAAAGTAGAGGATCTACATCAAATAAACAAGAAATACATTTTGTAAAAAAAAAATCCACAGGATTACTTTACTCAGAATGATTTTTCTAGTTTCATTCGTCTGAAAATTTCATGATGACATTGTCTTTTTACAGCTAAATAATGCCCCATTGTGTAACTGTATCACACTTTCTTTATCCATTCTTTAGTTGAGGGGCATCTAGCTTGTTTCCAGGTTCTGGCTATTATGAATAATGCTTCTATGAAGACAGTTGAACAGTGTTCTTATGATAGAGCTGGGGCTTGGGGTAGCTTGACTCCCAATTTCCTGAGAAACTGCCATCCTGATTTTCATAGTGGATGTAAAAGTTTGCACTGCCACCAGTAATGGAGGAGTGTTCCCCTTATTCCACATCCTCTCTAGCATAAGCTGTCGTTGGTGTTTTTGATCTTAACAATTCTAATTGGTATAAAATTGTATCTCAGAGTAATTTTGATTTGCACTTCCCTAATAACTAAGGATATTGAGCAATTCTTTAACTAACTTTCAGACATTTGAGATTCTTCTTTAGAGAGTTAACTGTTTAGGTCTGTACCCCATTTATTTTTAAATTGGATTATTTGACATTTTGATGTCTAGTTTCTTGAGTTGTTCATATATATTTTGAAAATTAGCCTTCTGTCAGATGTAGGGTTGGTGAAGATCTTTTCCCAGAGCCAGAAAGACAAACATCATATATACTCACTCATAAGTGGATACTAGATATAAAGCAAAGAATATCCAGGCTACCATCCACAGCCCCAGAGAAGCTAGGTAACAAGGAGGACCCTGAGAGGAACATATGGATCATCCCTAGGAAGGAATAATAGATGAGATCTCCTGGGTAAAATGGGGGCAGGGCAGGGGGGGCTGCAGAGGGGAAGGAATGGGGGATGAGAACATGAGGAAATGAAATGGTTGAGTTGGAAGAGGGACAGAGAGGAAGAGCAATGAAAGAGATAGCTTTATAGACAGAGCCATTGTAGTGTTATGGAGAAACCTGGTGCTAGGGAAATTTCCAGGAATCTACAAGGATGACCCCAGCTAAGATTTCTAGCAGTAGTGAAGAGGGTGTCTGAACTGGCCTTCTCCTGTAATCATATTGTTGACTACCCTAATTGTCATCATAGAACCTTCATCCAGTAGCTGATGGAAGCAGATGTAGATATCCACAGCCAAGCACTGGGCAGAGAGCTCTGGGAATCCAGTTAAAGAGAGGAAGGAGGAATTACATGAGCAAAGTGGGGGGTGGGTGTCAAGATCATGGCCATGGCTGGGAAACCCACAGAGACAGCTGACTAGAGCTAAAGAGAGCTCATGGAATCTGGATCAACAGTGGGGGAGCCTGTATGGGACAGAAGTAGGGCCTCTGCATGTGGGTGACAGTGGCTTGGTCTGTTTGTGAGGCCCCAGCAATGGGACCAGGATCTATCACTGGTGCATGACTTAGTTTTTTGGAGCCCATTCCCTACGGTGGGATGCCTTGCTTAACCTTGAAGGGGGGGCATATTGACCTGCCTCAATTTGATGTGCCAGGCTTTGTTGACTCCCCATGGGAGGACTTAACCTTTCTGAGGAGTGGATGGGGTGATGGGAGAAGTTGGGAACAGTGGGAGGAGGGGAGGGAGGGAAAACAGTGGTTGCTATATAGAATGAATCAAAAAAATAAAATAAAAAACTCATAGGAAAGTAACATACATAAACGTGGAATACTCTAAAACAAAAACCTCAGATTATATGAATAGATAAGGGCAAAGACTCCCCAGTCAATGACATGGGTCATATCTTTAACAAGATCATAGTAGAAAACTTCCCCAAAGTAAGAACAGATGCATTCATACAGATCCAAGAAGCACACAGTGCACTAAATAGACAAGATCAGAAAAGAAAAATCCTTAAAGAATATCTAAGTTAAAATACTAAGAATTTATAAAACTAAGTGTATTGAAGGATACAAGAGAAAATAAAAAGCAAAAGAAAAAACAAGTCACATATAAAGGAACACCTTAATAATGCTAGCTGATTTCTTAATGCAAACTTTGAAAGCCAGAAGAGCCTAGAGCGATGATTTCCATGTCCTTGATATATCCAGCAAAACAATCCACTATAATTGAAGGAGGAAAAAAAAACTGTCTACAATATAAACAGTCTTAAAAGATTTATATCCAACAAATCAGACCTAAAGAAAATACAAAAAGTGATGTTTAGGGCTGAAGAGATGTGTGAGCAGAGAAGACAGACTAAAAAGAAATATGAAACTATAATCATTAAGATACAAAGTACCACCGAAACACCAACCAACACCAAAAACCAACAATACAATGACAATTAACACACACATTTCAATAAAAACTTTAAATAACATTGGCCTAAATTTTCTAATCAAAAGACATAGACTGAATAAATGGTCAAGAAACAAAATCCTTCTATTTTTGCTGTAAAGATAAGGTACCTAGACAAAAATACTAATACAAATGGGACCAGAAAGTAAGCAGGTGTAGCTATGCTAACATATGACAAAATACATGTTAGTAATAATAATAATAATAATAAACAAAAATAATTACCAGAAGAGAAAAAGAGGGAGACCATCAGTTAATCCTAAATATGTATGCACCAAACTCTGGGGTGTCCAATTTCACAAAAAAGAATATATGACTAGATTTAAAGACACAGCTAAAAATAAATCCATTAATAGTAGAGAATTTCAATTCCCCACTTTCTCAATTTTACAGGTCATCTGTACAAAAAATAAGTAGAGAAACATCATAATTATTTATCATATAGCAAATTGACTTAACAAATATCTACAGAGTATCCCACTCAAAACCAAATAATGCACATCCTACTCGGCAGCACATGAAAGCTTTCTTAAAACAGACCACATCCTGGGACATAAAACAAATGTCTGCAAGTTTAAAAGCCTTGAAATCACTGTATCTTATCTGGCCACAATGCCATAAAACTTAAAATTGACAGCAAACAAATTACTAATAAAAATCAAATTCATAGAGATTATTAATTTATTAATGGAAGACTTAATGATGAACTGATCAAAGAAGAAATCAAGAAAAGCAAAATAAAACATTCTCCGGAACTCTATAAAATTGGAAACATATTACAACAAACCCTCTAGGACATGCTGAAAATGGTCCTCTCAGGGAAGTTTATAGTTCAAAGTTCCTATATCAGAAAGTCAGAAAGAGCACAAATAACTAAATTAATAACTATGCAACTCAAAACTTTCAAACAAACCAAATCCAAACCCAGAAAATGCAAGAAATATAAAAACTAAGAGTAGAAATCAATGAAATAGGAAGGGAGAGAGGGGGTGGGAGAGAGGGAGAGAGAGAAAAGAGAGAGAAAGGCAAAGAACCAACAAATCTATGAGCTGCTTCTTTGAGAAGATAAACAAGATGTAGAAACCTTAACCCAACTAACTAAAAGTAAGCAAAGACCCAAATAAAGGAACCAGAAATGAATAAGGAAATACAAAAAAAAGAAAGGTAAGAAAAAAATGTAGACTATTTTAAAACCTGCACTTCATACTCCATTAAGCTGGAAAATATAAAAGAAATGGATAAATTTATAGATTCACCCATACTATAAAAATTAAACCAAGAAGTCAGAAACCTCGCCAAACCCATTAAAACTAAGGTGATGGGAGATGTTATTCTGTATATATGTTTCTCATACTGGTTAATAAAGACCTGTGGCCAATGAGATAGCAAGATAGGCGGGGCTAGGAGACAAGGAGGAAAGAGGAAGTTGGAGGGAGGAGTCGAGATGTAGCCTAGGGAAGAAGCAGGATGCCTGCCGCGCGGCTCCCCGATAAGACGACCACGTGGAAATACTTAGATAAGTAGAAATGGGTTAATAATTAAGACAGCGCTAGCCCATAAACAATAATGGTAACTGGCCAACAGGATTATATAAATACAGAGTCTCAGAGTGTGATTTGGGGCTGGCGCGGCTGTGGGCCCACGTGGCGGCAGAACGGGGAGGCCGGCAGGGAGAAACCTGCCGTAACATAATGGTGTCAGAAGTGGAACTGAGAACTTTCACTTAAAGCTTAACAAAAGCTTATAAAATAGTTTTTAGAAACAAGGGAACAGAGAATAGCAAGACTTCTTAGTAGCAGCATTTCTCGGTTGGATTTGTTTTGTTGTAGACAGAGATTTGCGCTGCTCCTTTAAGGGAGGTTTCCAAAATTAGCATAAGCGGCAAAAAAGCTGCCTTGCTTTTAAAGAGCTCTGCTAACAATCCATTGGTGTATACGAGAGCTGCAATGAAGGTTTACACCATGTTTTAATAAATACGCTGGCTTGGGAGAGAAAAAGAAACAGGGTACAATGGTTTAAAAAAGAAAAAAGGAAGTAGAATGGATTGATGAAATAGACTAATAAAAAAGCCACGTAAACATGGGAAGCACAGAGAAATTTTTGATATTATACATGCTTCTGTTGTCTTTAAATTATTTGATTGCTGAGAAAATAACTACTGATAAAACAAATGCAGCTGGATTAATTCAATTTATATATTTTAAGAATGCTTTGACTCCAAAATTTAAGCCTAAGGACAAGTTACTGGGAAAAAGGATTTCTATTTTTGTTTCCACAGAAAATGAAAAGCTATGGATTCTTTCCAGACTTATATGGTTTGATCAAGCCAGACCCCCTGAAACAGCTCCCCAGGTGACCAACATTCAAAGCAGTTGAGACAAAGCCTTGCAGACTACAGCCAAGATTTCTTCATCTTCTTTGGACCCCCATGACAGCGCCCTCTACCAGCAGGAAGTAGTTTGGAAAGAACGACGCCCAAATTCCTAATATTGTTTATAAATGTTTGTTTTCGTTTAAATAGGCTTGGTTATAAATGGCTATAACCACAAGCAATCTTTTTAAAGGTAAAAAGGGAATTATGGTATAGATATGAATACTTTGCTTTGGAATGGATTTTCTTTTATTGATATAATTTAAGGTCAATTTTGTGATATGTATATTTCTCCTCTTGTTTAGGTATTGTGTTTATATAGCTCATTGGAAAATGTAATGTATAATTTAGTACAGATTAGAGAGTTACCTATGATAGTCAAGCTTGGAGTTAGTTAGGTTTTCTAGATATATAGAGATGTATTTGAGATGGATAGGCATTCTTCAAACCTTTCAAAGACCTACAGAATATGGCATTTAAAATGGTTTAGGGTTTTTCTTGACAGTGAGGCACAACTGCTCCTGGTAACACCACCTACAGAAGAAAGGACGATGGACATCAAAGAAACACATTATGGAGTTTGCTTCTAATATGGCAAGACTAGCCATTTTGGGCAAGGTACTGCTCTTCTGGACTGTTTGACTTTATGTTGAAGAAACTGGACTTGCAGGACCCACAAAAAGATGACTGCTGATGCAAGATGGACATTGCTACAGGATTCCTGCTTCATGGATGAGGCTGCCAGACAGCCAGACAGTCTATAGGACACAGAGAAAATGACTGACAAACTGGCAATACAGGTGGACAGTTTAAAGTTTCCTGCTTGGTTGAGGAGTCTGGAGACACATTATGGCCTATGGGCTGAAGATGGAACATTACAGAAGAACTTCGGGTGACTGACCAGGCAATGAGTTGTCCCTGTCATTTCTAGAGTTTATATATTATTCTTCTATGGTCTTTGATGGAGTTGAAGACAGATAGTTATGGTTACAGTTTTCCTTAATTAGGATTAAAGATAAGTTACATATAGGGCTTTAGACACTCAAAGATAGGATAGATGATATTTTCTTTAAGTCTTACAAAATGTTAATAGACTAAATATTGTTAACTGTGATTCTTATTTGATAACTGTATATGATATATTTTGCTATGTTAAGGTTAAACCCCTTCTTTTACTTTAGACAGAAAAGAGGAGATGATGGGAGATGTGATTCTGTATATATGTTTCTCACACTGGTTAATAAAGCACTGTGGCCAATGAGATAACAAGATAGGCGGGGCTAGGAGACCAGGAGGAGGAGTGAGGAAGAGTTGGAGTCGAGATGTAGCCCGGGGAGGAAGCAGGACGCCTGCCGCGCGGCTCCCCAATAAGACGACCACGTGGAAATACTTAGATAAGTGAAAATGGGTTAATAATTAAGGCAGAGCTAGCCCATAAACAGTAATGGTAATTGGCAACAGGATTGTATCAAATATAGAGTCTCCTGCGTGTTATTGGGGGCCGACACGCCAGACCAGCAGCGGGCGGGCTGGCCAGAAAACAACAAGCTATAGATCGCGCCCAACGTGGGGCAGGACCGGGAGGCCAGCGGGGAGAAACCTGCTGTAACAATAAGGAGATGGAAAAAGTGTGGTTGTATCATTGAGAATGATCCTTATAGGTTCAGACATCTGAACACTTGGTCCCCGGTTGGTGGAATTGCCTGAGAAGTATGAGGGCGTGTGGCTTTGTTGGAGGAGATATAGAAGAGCTCACTGCTTTGAAGATTCAAGAGCCCATACCATTCCAGTTGGATCTCACTCCCTGTGTATTGTAGTTGTTGTTTCAAAATTTAAGCTCTCATTTCATTCTCCAAGGTCTGCCTGTACACCTGCTGCCATGCTCACCATCCTGATGGTCACGGACTCACCCTCTGAAACTGTAAGCAAGCCACCAACTAAACGCTTTCTTTTATAAGCTGCCTTGGTAATAGTGTGTAGCATGTAAGTTTCCGCCAGCCCGCCAGTCTGGGCCCACAGCCGCGCCAGCCCCAAATAACACTCAGAGACTCTGTATTTGATACAATCCTGTTGGCCAGTTACCATTATTGTTTATGGGCTAGCTCTGTCTTAATTATTAACCCATTTTTACTTATCTAAGTATTTCCACGTGGTCGTCTTATCGGGAGCCGCAACGGCAGGCTTCCTGCTTCTTCCCTGGGCTATATGTCCACTCCTCCCCTGTACTTCCTCTTTCCTCCTTGTCTCCTAGCCCCGCCTATCTAGTTTTCTATTGGCCACAGGGCTTTATTAACAGTATGAGAAACATATATACAGAATCACATCTCCCATCATCTCCTCTTTTCTGTCTAAAGTAAAAGAAGGGGTTTAACCTTAACATAGCAAAATATACCATACAACAGTTATCAAATAAGAATCACAGTTAACAATATTTAGTCCATTAACATTTTGTAAGACTTAAAGAAAATATCGTCTATCCTATCTTTGTCAGTCTAAAGACCTATATGTAACTTATTTTTAATCCTAACTAAGAAAAACTATAATCATAACTATCTGTCTTCAACTCCTTCAAAGACCACAGAAGGATAATATATAAACTCTAGAAATGACAGAGACAATGCATTGCCTGGTCAGTCACCCGAAGTTCTTCTGTAATGTTCCATCTTCAGCCCATAGGCCATAATGTGTGTCCAGACTCCTCAACCAAGCAGGAAACTTTTCTCTGTGTCCTGTAGACTATCTGGCTGTCTGGCAGCCTCTTCCATGAAACAGGAATCCTGTAGCAATGTCCATCTTGCATCAGCAGTTACCTTTTTGTGGGTCCTGCATGTCCAGTTTCTACAACATAAAGTCAAACAGTTCAGAAGAGCAGTACCTTGCCCAAATGGCTAGTCTTGCCATATTAGAAGCAAACTCCATAATGTGTTTCTTCGATGTCCATCTTCCTTTCTTCTGTAGGTGGTGTTACCAGGAGCAGTTGTGCCTCACTGTCAAGAAAAACCCTAAACCATTTTAAATGCCATATTCTGTAGGTCTTTGAAAGGTTTGAAGAATGCCTATTCATCTCATATACATCTCTGCATATCTAGAAATCCTAACTTAACTCCAAGTTTTAATTATCATAGGTAACTCTCTATAATCTATACTAAATTATACATTACATTTTCCAATGAGCTATATAAACACAATACCTAAACAAGAGGAGAAATATACATATCATAAAATTGACCTTAAATTGTATCAATAAAAGAAAATCTATTCCAAAGCAAAGTATTCATATCTATACCATAATTCCCTTTTTACCTTTACAAGGATTGCTTGTGTCATTAACCATTTATAACCAAGCCCATATAAATGAAAACAAACATTTATAAACAATATTTGGGAATTTGGGCGTCGTTCTTTCCAAACTACTTCCTGCTGGTAGAGGGCGCTGTCATGGGGGTCCAAAGAAGACGCAGAAATCTTGGCAGTAGTCTGCAAGGCTTTGTCTCAACTGCTTTGAATGTTGGATCACCTGGGGAGTTGTTTCAGGGGTCTGGCTTGATCAAACCACTAAGTCTGGAAAGAATCCATAGCTTTTCATTTTCTGTGGAAACAAAAATAGAAATCCTTTTTCCCAGTAACTTGTCCTTAGGCTTAAATTTTGGAGTCAAAGCATTCTTAAAATATATAAATTGAATTAATCCAGCTGCATTTGTTTTATCAGTAGTTATTTTCTCAGCAATCAAATAATTTAAAGACAACAGAAGCATGTATAATATCAAAAATTTCTCTGTGCTTTCCATTTTTACGTGGCTTTTTTATTACTCTATTTCTTCTATTTCTATTTTTGCATATTTTGAGACAGGGCTTCTCTGTGTAACTTTTATCTGTCCTGGAATTCACTGCATACCAGGTTTACTTTGAAATCACAGAGATCTGCTTGCCTCTGTCTGCCGAGTGCTGGGATTAATGGCGTGTGCCATTACATCCATCCATTTAATTCCTTTTTTCTTTTTAAACCATTGTATCCCGTTTCTTTTTCTCTCCCAAGCCAGTGTATTTTTTAAAACACAGTGTAAACCTTCATTGCAGCTCTCATACACACCAATGAATTGTTAGCAGAGCTCTTTAAAAGCAAGGCGGTTTTCTTGCCGCTTATGCTAATTTTGGAAACCTCTCTTAAAGGAGCCGCGCAAATCTCTGTCTACAACAAAACAAATCCAACGGAGAAAATGCTGCTACTAAGAAGTCTTGCTAGTCTCTGTTCCTTTGTTTCTAAAACATTTCTTAAGCTCTTATTAGTTTTAAGCGAAAGTTCTTATAGCCATGTTGGGCGCCATTTGTAGCATGTAATTTTTTTTCCAACAGGATCCCATAGAGAAATCATCGTCCCATTTCAGCAGGAAGTAATCTTAAGATAACAACGCCCCCTTTCCCCACTCTTGGAATTTAGGAATAATATTCATCTTCATAGGGTTGGTTTTAGTTACTTGGGGTTGGGTTTGGAAGGTGATACTTAGACTTGGTTATCTCTTTTAGACAGGAATAGGGTATGGTTGGGAAAGGTATGATTCAGAATGGATATAGGTAGATTAGCCTATTTTCTTGTGAATTATTCAGTAAGAATGAGACATTAGTATTACAGCTTACATGGTTATATATTATTATTTGTGGTAACCTATGTAAAATTAAGTTTATTCCCTTCCTGGAAGAATTGTATCTTATATTTGTTGTATTGTGTGAAATCTTTCCATTTATGATGTTTTATGTACATTATACTTGCCATATTCTATGTATGTATACTATTGCTTGTGTTCAAGACATTTTGTATTTGTTACAATTTGGGATATTTGTCTTGCTGCCCTTTAGAGCTCTACCTCTTGTTTAGACATTTTTACTCTACCTCTACTTTAGGAATTTACATGTGAGATATATATATATATATATATATATATATATATATATATATATATATACACACATGTACATAGTTATATTGTTTAGGTATTTATCCTTGCTTTACTCAAGGAAGTTTTATTCAGGCTTGTTAGCCAAGTTCCTGGGTATTACAGATTATCCTCACCCATGTTTCCTTTGCCTATGAGATTAGTCAGACATAGATGCTTAATCTTCAATCACTTCATAGACCTGCAGAACATGGCATTTAAATGTTTTATATATTAGTACTCTGTTGACATGAGACACTGTTGCTCCTGACAGCACCGTGCACTTTCCCGAAAAGTATGTTGGACACTGTTGTTGCTCCTTCTGGAGTTCATCCTCGCTTCGGCTAATGGCCTCTTGGGCAAGGAACTGCCTCAGCCTTGACCACTGATTTGGACATGCAGTCCTATATGCTTGCAGGAGACAAACTTAGAAGACTGCTGAACCTTGCCAAGTCATGGTAAAACAGCCTTTCTACCTCCCTGCTTTTGTTGTGGTCTGTCAAATACTCCTGGCCTTAGTCATATCTGGCTGTACCAACATTGCTGTGAGACCTTGGGTGACTGTCCAGGTAGCTTGCTGTTTCTGTCCTCACTGCACCTTTTGGAAGGTGCGCTTCCCGTCTACCCTAGTATTGTAATTTTCCTTCTCAGGCCTTGGTGAGGTTGTAGATTAAACTATCTTAGTATTATTCTCTCTTCCTAGTTAGATATTAAGTACTAGACTTAAGCTTTTCAGCTTAGGACAACTCTATTGTAAACTCCCTTATGCCTTCACCCTAGGACTAGGTATGTTTGTGGTTTTGGTCTCGATTTTCCTTTTCTTAGAGCACACTTGTTATTCACTGTTTTGTATATAGTTTTGTATCAAGCTTAAATCTTTTCTTTAGACTAAAAGGGGAATTGTAGTGGGATATTCACCGTGTCTGCTTCTGTGGCACTGACCACACCCATTGAGGGGTGGAGCCAGGGGCGGAACTGACCGATGGAGTTTAGTCTCGGGAGGAGGCGGAGAAAGGCCCTTTCTGGCGGGACACGGAGAGAGGAGCATCCAGTTTTAACTGCTGTGTTCATCTGTCTGTGTTGTGAGTTGTTTCTCCCTTAATAAACATCTATTCGACCTATTTTTTTATCCTGACCCTTATTGAACCGCAATAATAGTGTCATTGTTTTGGGATATTATTTTAACTATGTAAAGATGTGTTACATTTGTTTATGCTGCAGAATATTACTTTAACTGTGTAAAGGTATGATGATACATTCATTTATGTTGAATTTGTTTAAAGATGTAAGGATGTGTGTTTAATTACACAATAAAGATGTGTTGCATTTGTTTCACCTGAATAGCCAATAGCTAATCAAAGAAATGACAGAGATGGAGATATCTAGGCTCAAAAAGGAAAAGAATAAGAAAAAGCGAATAAGAGAGAAAGACAGGGACATGTCCAGGACAAGAAGCCAGGCAGCCACCAGCCACCCAGACTAGAGAAGCAATGAAAGTAAGATATGCAGAAGGAAAAAAAGTAAAAAGGCCAAGGCAAAAGCTAAATAAAGAGAAACAGGGTAATTTAAGTTAATGAGCCTAAGCTAGGTTGAGCATTCATAACTAATAAGAAGTCTCAGTCTCATGATTTGTGAGTTGGTGGTGACCCTAAAAGAAAAACCCTGGTACAGGTTGTCTACTATCTAATTTCACGTCACTTTAACACAAGGTATAGTTATCTGAAAGAAGGGAGCCTCAACTGAGAAAATGCCTCCATAAGATTCAACTTTAAGGAATTTTCTTAATTAGTGATTGATGCTTCTGGTCATAGTATTTCATTACAGGTATAGAAACCCTAAGACAGGTCTTTTCATGGCAACAGAAAAGTAACTACAACAAATAATTATTAAACACCTTCTAGCTCAAATGTACCCAGGGCTCATTTTATTCACAGCAGAATTCTACAGAGCAGAACCAATCCTTCTTAAACCTTTAAAAGAATAAAAACAGAAGAAACACTCCCAAATTCCTTCTATGAAGCTATTATCAATCTAATACCCAAACCAGGTAAATTCAGAACAGAAAAGAAAAACCAGGCCAATATCCCAGATAAACACAGACTCAACATGCTCAGTTAAATAACTGCAAACAGAAGATAGACATATAACAAAATGCTTATACATCAAGAACAAGTTTCACTTGTCCCTGAAATGGAGGAACAGTTCAACATATGCAAGTCAACAAATGTAATGAGCCACATAAATGGAATTAAAGACAAAAATAAATCACCAAGATCATCTTAATAGGTGCAGAAAAATCCTTTGGAAAAAAAAATGATGTTTTCATAACAAAAGTCCTAGAGGATGCAGGGCTAGAGGAGACATTTCAACATAATAAAAGTTCCATATGTGAAACCCACAGCTTTTAACATCCCATTCTTCAGATGAGGGGCATCTAGGTTGCTTCTAGGTTCTGGCTATTACAAATAATGCTGCTGTGAACATATATGAACAGATGTTGCATGGATGTACAACTTTTAGTTATATGCCTAAGAGTGGAATTGCTGGGTCTTGTGGTAGACTGATTCCCATTTTCCTTAGGAAACACCATACTGATTTCCAAAGTGGCTATACGGGTTTGCACTCCCACTAACAGTGGAGGAGTATGGCCCTTTCTCCACATCCTCTCCAGAATAAACTGTCTTTGATGTTTTTTATTTTAGCCATTCTGATAGGAGTAAGATGGTATCTCATAGTTGTTTTGATTTGCATTTCCCTGATGGATAAAGATGTTAAGCACTTTCTTAAGTGTCTTTCAGCCATTTTAGGTTCCTCCCTTGAGAATTCTCTACTTAGTTCTATACCCCACTTTTTAATTGGATTATTTGGCTGATAAACACCTTCAGCAAAGTGACAGGACACAAGATTAACTAAAAAAAAAAAATCAGTATCCCTAATATATACAGATGTAAAGGGGCTGAGAAAGAAATCAGAGAAACATCACCCTTTACAATAGCCACAAACAACATAAAATATCTTGGGGTAACACTTCCAAACAAACAAGAAACCTATATAACAAGAACTTTGAGTTTTCAAAGAAAGAAATTAAAAAAAGCTATCAGAAGCCCATCACCAGGCCTTGGCTAGAGGTGAGTCTGGGTCTAATTCTGGTGGATTATCTCCTACACCCTTCCCCAGAAATCCCTGGGAGGGTCCCGGATCTCACTGCCCCTGTGTCCTGTCCCCATCAAGTGCTTTTGGAGCTCTGATACACCCCCTCCCATCCTCACTGAGAGCCTGCCCTCCCCCTTCCCTCTGCCCTACCCTGCCCACTATCCCACCCCTCTGGTTGAGCACTGAGACAGCCAACATTCTAGCCACCTTCAGGGAAATTCCTGGACCTAATCTGAGCACAATAGACCTGCCTACGGGATTACCCGTAATTTCCACCTGCCTGGTCTCTGACCCCCACCACCGGTCTTCTAATGGAGTTCTGGGCCCCTCCCAGAGATCCATCTGTCTCTGCAGGACCACTCTGAGTTCCTGTGGGCTGGATCCTTGACCCCCATCGTAGGGCCTCTGCCAAAGAGAACTCAGAGAGTGCCAGATCCCAGCTAGACCGGACTATCCCTGAGGAGACATCCTGAGGGCTGTCCTCTGCCAAACGGGCCTCAGCTGTCCTCTGCTGGAGCCTTATCTTTGACCACCATCGCCAGGCCCTGTGGAGAGACCTCCCAGAGAGCCTGGACCACCCAGAGCTACAGACATCAAATCTCTGACCCACCAAAGCCCATAGAGAGAGGGAGAGATTGCACCAACACCTACTGGAAGAAGCTATGGGAAGACAGCAATACAAGAAAACACCTGACAACAGAAAGACAAGCATAACACCACCAGAATCTAGGGAATCTACACCAACTAGACCGGCACACAACAAAGCAGATGGAGCAGAAGAGAACAACTTAATAATTATCATCATAAAAATGATATAGACCCTCAAAGAAGAAGTGAGAAAACCACTTAAAGAAATGGAAGAAAAAACAATCAAAAAATTGGAAGAAATGAACAAATTTCTTAAAGTACAGAAAGCCAAGAAAAAACAATTAAACAGATGAAGGAAACTGTTCAAGACTTGAAAACTGAAATAGAGACAATAAAGAAAACACAAACCGAAGGAATGCTGGAAATAGAAAAACTGGGCAAACGATCAGAAACTACAGATGCAAGCATAAACAACAGAATTCAAGAGATGGAAGAGAGAATCTTCAGGCATGAGAAAATAAACTAGAGGAAATAGATTCATAGACCAAAGAAAATCGTAAATCCAACAAATCCTTAACACAAAACATCCAGGAAATGTGGGACACTGTAAAAAGGACAAACCTAAGAATAATAGGCATAGATGAAGGTGAGGAAGCCTAGCTCAAAGGTGCTGTAAACATATTCAACAAAATCATTGAAGAAAACTTTCCCAATCTGAAGGAGGACATCGCCATAAAAGTACAAGAATACCGAGCACCAAATAGACAGGACCAAAGAAAAAAGACCCCTCGACATGTAATAATCAAAACACCTAACATAAAGAAAGAATATTAAGATCAGCAAAGGAAAAAAGGACAGGTCGCCTGACTTCTCCATGGAAACTCTCAAAGCCAGAAGGTCCTGGACAGATGTTCTACAAGTACTAAGAGTCTACAGATGCCAGCCCAGGCTACTAAACCCAGCAAAACTCTCAATCACTATAGATGGAGAAAACAAGATACTTAAAGACAAAGCCAGATTTTCACAATACATATCTACAAATCCAGCCCTACAGAAAGTTTTGGAAGGAAAACTCCAACCCAAGGAAGTTAACTATGCTCACAAAGACATAGGCAACAGATAATCCCACTTCACCAGAACCCAATGATAAAGCAGGGCGAATATGTTCACAATACCACTGCCAACAACAAATCTAAAACAAACAAGCATTAACAATCAAGGGTCCTTACTCTCCCTGAACATTAATGGTCTTAACTCGCCTATAAAAAGACACAGGCTAACAGAATCGATATGAAGACAGAATCCATCCTTCTGCTGTATACAAGAAACACATCTAAGCTTCAAAGATAGACATTACCTCAGGGTAAAGGGCTGGGAAAAGATCTTCCAATCAAATGGACCAAGAAGCAAGCAGGTTTAGCTATCCTAATATCTAACAAGTTAGACTTCAAACCAAAATTAATCAAGAGAAATGAAGATGGTCATTTTGTATTCATCGCAGAAGAAATCCATCAACACAGAGTCATGATTCTGAACATCTATGCCCCAAATACAAAGGCACCCACATTCATAAAAGAAACGCTACTAAAACTCAAACCTCACATATAACCTCACACACTTATAGTGGGAGACTTCAACACACCACTCTCACCATTAGACAGGACCATCAATCATAAACTCAACAAAGAAACAAAAGAACTAACAGAAGTTATGTCTCAAATGGGTTTAACAGACGTCTATAACATTCCATCCAAACACAAAAGAATATACCTTCTTCTCTACTCCACATGGAACCTTCTCTAAAATCAACCACATACTAGGTGACATAACAAACCTCAAAAGATACAAAAGAATTAGAATTGTTCCCTGTATCTTATCAGACCACCATGTTTTAAAATTGGAACTCAGCAACAACACAAATCACATAAACCCTACGAACTCATGGAAACATAACAATGTGCAATTGCACCACACTGGGTCAAAGTAGAAATAAAGAAAGAAATTAAGGGCTTCCTAAAATTCAACGAGAACGAGGACACAACATACCCGAACTTATGGACACCTTGAAAGCAGTGTTACAAGAGAAGACGTTCACTGCACTGAGTGCCCATATGAAGAAAACAGATGGTAGTCACATTAGAGAATTAACAGCACAACTGAAAGCCTTAGAACAAAAAGAAGCAAACTTACCCCGGAGGAGAAGATGCCAGAAAATAATCAATTTGAGGGCTGAAATCAATAAAATAGAAATCAGGAAAACAATACAAAAAATCAATGCAACCAAGAGTTGGTTTTTCGAGAAAATCAACAAGATAGACAAACCCTTATCCAAACCTAATGAAAACGCAGAGAGAGAACATGCAAATTAACAAAATTAGAAATGAAAAGGGATACATAACAATGGACACAGAGGAAATCCAGACAACTTTCAGGTCATACTTTGAAAATCTGTACTCCACAAAATTCGAAAGTTCAAGGGAAATGAACAAATTTCTAGGTAACTATCACTTACCAAAATTAAATCAAGAACAGACAAATAGCTTAAATAGACTTATAACCCCCAATGAAATAGAAGCAGTCATCAAAAATCTTTCAACCAAAAAAAAGCCCAAGGGCAGATGGCTTCAGTGCAGAATTCTACCAGAAATTCAAGGAAGAGCTAATACCAATACTCCTCAAATTGTTCCACACAAAAGAAACAGAAGGTTCATTACCAAACTCTTTTTACGAGGCCAGAATTACCTTGTTACCCAAGCCTCACAAAGATAGAACTAAGAAAGAAACCTACAGACCAATATCCCTGATGATTATCGATGCAAAAATACTCAATAAAATACTGGCAAACCGAATCCAAGAATACATCAGAGAAATCATCCCCCATGACCAAGTAGGCTTCATCCCTGGGTTGCAGGGATAGTTTAACATATGAAAATCTATCAACGTGATCCACCATATAAACAAACTAAAAAAGAAAAACCATATGATCATCTCCCTATATGCTGAAAAAGCCTTCGACAAAATTCAATACCCTTTCATGATTAAGATCTTAGAGAGAGCAGGGATAACAGGAACATACCTAAACATAATAAGAGAAATATACAGTAAACCAACAGCCAACATCAAACTGAATGGAAAAAAGCTTAAGGTGATTCCTCTAAAATCAGGAACAAGACAAGGCTGTCCTCTCTCTCCATATCTCTTCAATATTGTACTTGAAGTTCTAGCTAAAGCTATAAGACAACAGCAGGAGATCAAGGGGATCCAAATTGGAAAGGAAGAAGTCAAACTTTCTCTATTTGCAGATGATATGATAGTTTACATAAGCAACCCAATAAACTCTACCAGGAAACTCCTACAACTGATAAACACCTTCAGCAAACTGGCAGGATACAAGATAAACTCAAAAAGATCAGTAGCCCTACTTTATTCAGATGACAAAAAGGCTGAGAAAGAAATCAGAGAAACATCACCCTTTACAATAGACACAAACAACATAAAGTATCTTGGAGTAACACTTACCAAACATGTGAAAGACATATATAATGAGAACTTTGTGGCTTTAAAGAAAGAAATTAAAGAAGATACCAGAAAATGGAAAGATCTCCCATGCTCTTGAATAGGAAGGGTAACTATAGTAAAAATGGCAATCTTGCCAAAAGCAATCTACAGATTCAATACAATCCCCTTCAAATCCCAGCACAATTCTTCACTGACCTTGAAAAAATAATAATCAACTTTATGTGGAAAAACAAAAGACCCAGAATATACAAAACAACCCTGTACAATAAAAGAACTTCAGGAGGGTATCACCATTCCTGACTTTAAGCTCTACTACAGATCTATACTTCTGAAAACAGCCTGGTATTGGCACAGAAATAGACAGGTAGACCAATGGAATCAAATAGAAAATTCTGATATTAACCCACACACCTATGAACACCTGATTCTCGACAAAACAACTAAAAGAATACAATGGGGGGAGGAAAGCATCTTCAACAAATGGTGCTGACACAACTGGATGATAGTGTGTAGAAGACTGCAGATAGACCCATGTCTATTGCCATGCACAAAACTCAAGTCCAAATGGATCAAAGACCTCAACATAAATCTAGCCATACTGAACCTCTTAGAAGAGAAAGTAGGAGGTACTCTAGAACAAATTGGTATAGGAGACTGCTTCCTGAACATAACTCCAGTAGCACAGACACTGAGATCAACAATTAATAAATGGGACCTCCTCAAACTTAGAAGCTTCTGTAAGGCAAAGGACACAGTGGACAAGACCATATGGCAGCCCACAGACTGGGAAAAGGTTTTTTACCAACCCTACATCTGACAAAGGGCTGACCTCCAAAATATACAAAGAACTCAAGAAACTAGTCAACAAAACACCAAATAACTCTATTAAAAAATGGGGTACAGAATTGAAGAAAGAATTCTCAATAGAGGAACTCAAAAAGGCTGAAAGACACTTAAGAAAGTGCTCAACATCCTTAGCTACCAGGGAAAGCAAATGAAAACAACTTTGAGATACCATCTTACTCCTGCCAGAATGGCTAAAATTAGAAACACCAATGGCAACTTATGCTGGAGAGGATGTGGAGAGAGGGGAACACTCCTCCACTGCTGGTGGGAGTGCAAACTTGTATAGCCATTTTGGAGATCAGTATGGCAGTTCCTCAGGAAAATGAGAATTAGTTTACCACAGGACCCACCAATTCCCCACTTAGGTATATACCCAAATGATCCACATCCATGCAACAAAGTCATGTGCTCAACTATATTCATAGCAGCATTCTTTCTAATAGCAAGAAACTGGAAGCAACCTAGATGCCCCTCAACTGAAGAATGGATAAAGAAGATGTGGCACATCTATACTATGGAATACTACTCTGCAGAAAAATAAATAATGGAGTCTTGAAATTCTCAGGCAAGTGGATGGAAGTTGAAGAAACCATCCTGAATGAGGTAACCTACTCACACACACACACACACACACACACACACACACACACACACACACACACACAAAAGAACATGGTATGTACTCGCTCATATAAGGATTTTAGACCTAGAACAAAGGATCACCAGCCTATAATTCACACCGCCAGATGAACTAGGATACAAGGTGTATTCTAAGAGATTCATATATGGTTCCTCACGAAAGAGGGAAGGGACAAGTTCCCCAGAGTACATGGGAAGTGGTGGGGGCAGTGAATGAAGAGAGAACTAGGAGAAAGAGAAGGGGAGGAGAGGAAAGCATGTGCGAATAGGAAGATTGAGTCAGGGTAGGAATAGAAGACAGAAAAGAGAAAGAACATAAAAGAGGGAGCCATTATTGATTTGAAGAGAAAGCTGAACCTAAAGAAAGGTCTAGAGATCTACAAGACTGACTCCAACTAACAATTTGAGCAACCATGGAAAGGCTACCATAAATGCCCTTCCCTAATAGTGAGATCATCAACTAAATTATCTACCATCATGGGGCCCTCATCTAGTATCTGTTGAAAACAGAAGCAAACACCCATAACTAAACCCTGAGTTGAACTAGAATCCAGATGCAGAGAGAGAGGAAAAAACCAGGTTGCAGAAACACACAAAGACAGCTGACCTGAACAAGGAGGAGCTAATGGGCCCCCACAGACTCATAGCTGGCAATCCAGCATGGGACTGACTCAGACCCCCTGAATATGGGTCTCAGCTAGAAGAACTGAGCAGTCTAAGAGACCTCAGACAGTAGAACCAGCACGTATTCCTGGTACACCAAAGGACCTTGTGGGCATATCCCCCATGGAGGGATACTCCCTTAACCTAGAGACAGGAGATAATTCCTAGTCCCTACTTGAAATGACTTGACAGATTTTTATGACCCCACCTGGATAACATAGCCCTACATGTGGAATGGGGGTAGGGGGATGCGAGGGGAGGGTGGTCAGGGTGCATGTGATGGGGGAAAGAGGGTAAAAGGGAGGGAGGAAGGGAAGGAGGGATATGGGAAGGAAGAGGAAACTGGGCTCTACATGTAAAAATTTTAAATTATCTAATTAATAAAAAAAAAGAAGGACGAGGAGGAGCAGGAGGAGAAGACAAAGAAGATACCAGAAAATGAAAAGATCTCCCATGCTCTTGGATAGGTAGGATAAACATAGTAAAAATGGCAACCTTGCCAAAAGCAATCTACAGATTCAATGCAATCCCCATCAAAATCCTAGCACAATTCTTCACTGACCTGAAAAAGACAATACTCCACTTTATATGGAAAAACAAAAGACCCATGATAGACAAAACAACCCTGTACAATAAAGGAACTTCAGGAGCCATCACCATCCCTGACTTCAAAGTCTATTATAGTGTTATAGTCCTGAAAACTGCTTGGTATTGGCACAAAAATAAACAAGTATACTGATGAAATCGAATTGAAGACCCTGATATTAACCCACATACCTATGAACACCTGAGTTTTGACAAAGAAGCTAAATTTATACAATGGAAAAAAAGAAAGCATCTTCAACAAATGGTGCTGGCATAACTGGATGCTGGTGTGTAGAAGACTGCAGATGCATATCTATCTCCATGCACAAATCTTAAGTCCAAATGGATCAAAGACCTCAACATAAACCCAGCCACTGAACCTCTTAGAAGAGAAAGTAGGAGGTACTCTTGAATGAATCGGTACAGGAGACTGCTTTCTGAACATAACACCTGTAGCAGACACTGACATTGACAATTAATAAATGGGGCCCCCTGAAACTGGGAAAAATATAATTTCTTTATTAATTCTTTAGGATATCACATCCTGTACCACAATTCTACTCATTTCCCCACCACACCCTAATAGAAAGATAAGAACAAAACAATAAGCAGGTAAGGTAACAGGAATTAATATATTACATGGTAAGAAGACAATAGCATCTGGGTTTGGAGCTGGAGAGGTGGCTCATAGGGTGAAAGCATCTGCTCCAGCCAGCCTAACTGCCTGGGTTTAGATTCTGGGAACCCAAGTCAAAGCCAGAAGCTGGGGAAAGTGTCTATGACACATATTTTTACACAAACAGTGTAAAGATATTTGACACTGCAAAACAGAACAGCACCAATATACTCCAGAGCAGAACAAGGTTTTGATCTGTAATAGGCATTGCTGAGAATAGCACTTAGCACAAAATGCCAGAGACATGTTTTGGAACATCTAGGTAATTAAATTATCTCTTAATCTCAAGCCAAATTCTATTTTTCTAAGGGACCAAGTCAGCAACTCAAATAGCAGTTTTAAAAATCACTTTAAAGAGTAAAATGTAAAATAAACACTTTAAAATGTTAAAAGTCCTTGTTTTCTACAATACAGAGCATAAAACTCTGGTGTACATTTAATCATTGTAATGTATAACATACACTAGTTCAGTTTTGCTTGTTTCTTTCTTGGAGATGAGGTTTCTCTATGTATTCTTAGCTGGCCCAGAATTGGCTACTTAGATCAGGCTGGCCTCCAACTTGCTGTGACCTCTTCCTCTGCCTTCCAAGTGCTAGGATGATATGCCTAAGACACCATGCCTGGCTTCTTTAGCATTTTTATGAATAGTAATTCATTACTTTTTACTATTTAAGTCCTACCTTAAAAATAACTATTATAGGTGGCCATTTACACTCATAGATTTGAACAGGCTACCAAGAAAATTTTTGATGGTTTAATAGTGACTCGGCACTTCATTCAAAAAAAGTATTCATGATATAGCAGCAAATTAGGGTAAATAGATAAGGCTTCTAAGAGTTACCCAATTTTCTTTAAATGGATTCTTTACATTTTATTTCATTAACGAGTAAAATACTGCTCAGATATATTTCTTATAGTTAATATCTACCTGAATTTTCTTGAGTAGGTTGGCTATAACAACCTTTTCTAGGTCTCTTGCTTAATTGATTTCATACAAAATGAAGGTGGTACTGGTACATGTTACAGCATGGATGAGCTTTGGAAACACAGTGAGTGAAAGAATGTGGTTACAAAGATTATATGAAAATTGAGAGTAGTCAAATCTAAAAGAGAGAGAAATTAGATTAGCATGTAATTGCCTAGAGTTGGAAAAGCAGATGAGAAGATTGGTTGTACAGGCTTTGGTAGAGGCAATGAAATATGTCCTAAAATTAACTGTAATGATAGATGATATAGAAACCTTTGAATATGCTTTGAATTACATTTAATATGGGAGAATTATATGGTTTCTAAATTATATTTTAATAAAGATATTTAAAATCATCAAGAAATGTTTGAGCCAAAAATTTATGAAGCCTATAAAATAATTTTCATGGTAAAAAACTTAGTTATTGGCATCTAATAGTCAGCTATCATAGAAAATACTGTACTTTAGAGGAGGGAAATAAGAATTTACATTTAAATCTGACATGGTCATTTCCTCAAAAGTTTAGCATTATATAGAAAAGGACCACAGGTACATATATTATAGAAAAAGATGCTTTTGGCTTACAGTTAAGAATAATCAATAACAACTAATTACAATATGCAACAAGATGTTAAATTGTAGCAAGCTAAACAATATAAACAATATCTGGACTTTATAAAAGCTTTATGATTCACATGTCAGAAATTCTCTCTAAATGAAAAAACCAGTCAGTAAAAGAAGAGACTAATTATATTGATGTAACTCATTTTTTGTTGTTGTTGTTTCAAAACAAATCAAAAAAGGTGTTCTTTCTTTGCCAAGCTGAATATAATAGCCTGTGCATTATAAGATCAAGCAAGAAAACTGTGTGTTTTCTAAAATATAAGTATCCTTCATCAAGTTTTATACTTAGGGCAGCTAAAAGACCTGTGTGGAGGATCAGCATTAAACCCAAAGGACGGGTAGTGCGAGGCAAGAAAGAAAGCAATTCCCTCGTGTCTTTTGCAGGTCACTACCAAGGACCATGTTAGCAGATCCACACCAGACCCTTAACAGGCAGTTCTGCTGCTACCAGTAATTAGCTTGGACAGCTCTGGCTCCAAGAGTAGCAGCAAGGCTACACCATAATGAGCTCAGCTGGGATTAGCAGGACAGGGCAGGGAACCAAGAGAGCTCAGGCATTCTGCATTGCGTATATATCTAGGAGATCAAACAAGGATGGCTGGCTAGGTTATCCCCTCTCCACCTCATTCCAAAAATGAAGCACGGCAGTGTCTAAAATACAGGCTAATGAAGAGCGACACCCTCAACAGATGAGAGCCACATTAATTAACACAATCCCTAGATCATATTACACAGTTTCTGTTAGAGCTAGCAAATGTGCAACTTGTTATTGCATAATTATATATACATATGTATATAAACAAACATATATAGTCTCATTTATAAAGCTCAAATAATTTCATTTTCAATCCTTAAAATGTACTACTCTAATAAGACTTTGTGTCACAAAAAAAGAAATTCTCAGATTATTTATCCAGTTTTCTGTTGGAAAGAAACTCACTTTTGAACCATCAACTCTTGGTTTTCTCTTTTGAAATATGCCAGTTCATTCCACACAGCATCAGAGTCTTCTTGACAAAGTTGTTGAGGATGTGCTCTCTTCATTTTTCTAGTTTCAGTCCTACTTTTAAAATGAAAGTTTGCAGCATATTCAAAGTGCTATAAAGTTTATTTATGCACTCTTTAAAATTCAGAACTATCCAATGACCAAATCTCAATTACTAATTTAATTTTATTGTTTCTTTGATGACTTTCCTAATACCTAAGCATGTCAAAATTAAAGTCCTATATCATAATTCCCTAAAGCTAGATTGCTACCATGAAAAAGTAAACTTTTAAGTAAGTATATGATATTAATAAACCTAATGGTTTATTTCTCTCATTCATTCTAATAGCAATAAAACATACACTCTAGGATTATAAGTCTACAGAAGAAAGACACAAGCCATTGACTCATCTAGAGTTTGCTGACACCCAATCTGCATGTGGTAACGAAGCCCTATTGCAGACAGGCTATTAATATGACTGTGTCAGACCTCAGACTTCACTCTTGTGGGTATCACTGCAAGCTGGGTGAGCAGAGGTTAAAGCTAGGGAAAGCTGGTCTATCACTGCTTCACTGAGACACAACATAAAACCTTCCTGTTCATCAAAGGAAAAGATTAAAAGTGACAATTATCTACAAGTGAGACCAAATACCCTTACTGTTTCATTTTCTGTACATAAAAACAACTTCAATTTAAGTTTTTAAAAGTGCTGTACTGGCCAATTTGGAAACGACTTCACTACAGAACAGACCACTGTTCAGCATCAACAGTGCCCTAAAGGATCCATCTCAAAGTGGGAGGGAAGTAGATTTTCTGTGCTCATTCAATCCTTTGCCCTCTGTTGATACTGTTAACAAGGGAGCAACTTAGGACTAACCAAGATCTGAACACCTGTTCAGGGCAATTGAACTGAGACTGCCGAGTCATTCAGATAAGCTGAAGTTAAAAAACTGATAGATAGTAAAGATCTTCAAACTGCAGACTAGGTTGAAATAGTTTAAGGAGGTTAACTATACATGCAGGCTTCGTATTTCTAAGGTCTTTCCATTAAAATGTAAATACTTTGGGGGTTATAAAATTTTTAACACCAGTATTTTATTTATTTAAAAGCAGTTCTTCAATAATATGGATAATAGCTGGTTTTACTTTGAATTATAGTCTTTTATTAAGCTATTCTATTAATAGTAAAGGCATATACTCATAATCACCTTCTGCCAATGACATCTGTAAATGATAGGAAAATCTATAGTTATGGCTAGCACATTTTTCTGTTTTCATTTGTTATGTTCTCTACTAAAATATTCACAGTAAAGATTTGACTACCAAATAATTTCTCTAAAACCAAACAAAAGCCATTAAAACACCTATTTAATGTTCTCCATTCCATTTAATATTTAGGGAAATGCCTTTATGAGCTATGTAACTCACATGCCACTGTCTTCTTCCCACTGTTTTAATTGCTCTTTTACTGCTCTGTAGTTGGTGTGTAACATCTGTAGCCTTTCCTTGCGTTTTTCATGGGCATCTCTTAGCTCATCATTTTCTTGACTCTATAGAACACAAAAAGCAAATGTGTAAACATGAAAAACCACTGATATAATGATTCAAAAATTACTCATCTAGAGATAAAATTTTAGGGAAGGCCATGTGTAACCATGAGTGTATTCACAACACTTATTTTAGCCAAAATCATTTTTCCCCTAGTCAATCCAATCAATTCACTGCATTTTTGTACACCTTATATAGTGTCAAATTTTATCTGCCAAATTAGTATTATTGTTTTTCTTGCTATAAGTTCATAGACATTCAAATAATCATAAAATTATTTTAGAAACATTTATGTTTTATCAACCACACAAGAGATATTCATACATATATTGAAATTATTTTATTAAAAATATAAAGACATTAGTTATAGTAGTAGCAATTCTTAAGGTCATGGATCCATGATTCATGTGTAATAAAGCACAGGGATTTCACAGAGGGAAAAAAACAAGGATGGACATATGCTATTAACAGGGTAATTTAGCATTCAGGTTCTACCTTGAAGACTGGAAAGAGAGAAATAAGCTTAGTGGTTTTGAAAACTGTCACAATAAAAATCAAAGCAATACTTGTGACATCAGCACACAGATTAAATTATACCAGTCAACAATGTTCAAATGTGTCACAAATGAGAGAACGATTAATTAGCTATAGCCATATTGTGAAGTCCAATCTCCTGGTCCTCCCTCAGAAAATGTATATATGCTACTGTAGTATTTATAAACTGTGTTTCTCAAACTAAAACAAGTAACTTCCCGAGCTTTAGTTCCCCATGAGAATTACAAATGGAAAAACAAACAAACAAATAAACAAACAAACAAACCAAACAATCAACTGAAGAGGTGACTCAGAAGTTAAGAGTGCTTACTCCTACAACACTTACAGGTTGTTGTGGCTTACAACAACCTGTAATCAAGTTCAATAGGACCTGACACCTTCTTCTGGCCTTTGTGGACAATGGACACATAACACATACATACATACATGCATGCATGCAAAACACTCACACTCCCAAAAAAGTATGAATCATTAAAAGCATACTATTTCTGCAATTAATTGCTGTTGTTAATTGCTAGGGAAACAGGTCCTCTGTAGGTTGTAGTGATGGGTGGTGATATTTTGTTTATGATCTAACAAAAAAAAGCTTGCCTGAAGATCAGAGTACAAAGCTAGCTATACTAGTCAGCAATACAGAGGAGGCAGTTGTGGCACACACCTTTAAACCAAGAAGCCACACTAGTTAGCCATAGAAGCTGGGCAGTGGTGGTGTACGCCTTTAAACCCAGCTCTAGAGAGGAATATAAGACAGGTGGAGACAAGAGTGCAAAGTATTCAGTCTGCACTCACACTGAGGTCAGGATCGTCTCATCCTTGGTAGAGGCAAGACCACTCTAGTGGCTGGCTGCTTTTTTTTTTTTTTTTCTGATCTTCAGCTTGAACCCTAATGTCTGTCTTTGCATTTGTATTATTTGTGCTACAGTGATGTGACAGGAGTAGGCACTTGGAACTCAGATCTCAATTCCATTCTGTGAGATTGTTTCTATTAGCTGCATAATCTTTCATACACAACTGAATTCAACTTCTTTTTCTACAAAACACAGAGCAGAAAACAAAGGCTTACAGGCAGATGCCTGGCAGCAGGCCTTCCCTAGAGACACACACAGCAAAGCAGAGCATCTTTTATCATCCTTTCTCCAGGTATTAACAGTGATGGCCTTGCCTTTTAGAATTCACTATTTTCTTTGCTGCTCATCTGTGTTGGAAGATATTATTTGTAGTTTGCATTACTTTACTCCAATTCTGTCTCATGAGTATTGATAACTTTTTCACTCTGCTTTTATTATTCTTCTAGTAGAATTTGCTTAAATGACTATCAGAACTATTGAAGTCATGTGCATGCAGAGAAGTTTATTTTATAGCAAAGGGAAATGAAAATTTTTGATAAAGAATAAAAGCATGAAAGTGGTACTTTTTGACTAGGGTGTTAAAAATCATTATTTAATAAGAGTTTTAGAATATTTTCAAACCACTGCTCCAAACTTGTTAAAAAGAAGCATACTTAAAAGCATACCTGAAAGAGCCATTAAAAATTTGCCATACTCATTTTAATTTTTTGACAGACATTTAAGTTTAATGTGTATAATTTCTTCACCTTTAAAATAGAATTTATATCTCTTGTAGGGAATAAAGAATGAATTAACACTTAAAATTTTCATATTACATTTACTAAATAAACTAAACGCCAGTTATTTTATTAGGAATTTTAACAAGCTATGTTAGAGATTTCTTGATAAAGTAATTTAACTGTAAGAAATGTTTGGAAGAGATTAAGATCAAAATTTCAAAAATAAGTTAATAACTAAACTATATAAGATCCTTTTACAGTAGCTTGCTGTAATTATTCTTCATGGGATCAAATCTATACCCCCAAATATTTGTACAATTAATTTTTGAAAAATTCTTATGAGTTTTTGTTTCTCTGTGGTAACTAGAGTTAATAAGGGGATAAGAAATGATTACAGGAGAAGGATGAACTTTGTTTTAATTTTAATTGTCTCTTCATTGATGTATAATACTCCAGTGCTTGTGGAATTCTTAAAAAGTTCTTAAAATGTGAACTAATAGGAAATTAACTCAAACCAGGAATTATTTAAAAATATTCATAGCTTATGATAATATTTAACTATACATTCATTCAAATATGTGGTGCTATGGAACTCCTTTGCCTTCAGAAAAAGAGAAAATGGTATAAAGATGTCAATATAGGTTACATTTCACTTTTCCTTTATTCAATACTTTAAAACAGATATAATCTCAGTTTGCATGTCAAAAGGTGATGACCTCTAAAGAAACTGTGAAAATGAATACCCAAAGCCTACAATGCTCACTGCCAGAGAAGCTAGGAACAAGGAGGACCCTAAGAGAGACATACATGGTCCCCTACAGAAGGGGAAAGGGACAAGATCTCCTGAGCAAACTCAGAGCAGGGTGGGGTGAAGGTGGGAGGCAGTGAGGGGAGAGGCAGTTAGGAGAAAGAGAAGGGGAGAAGAGGAGGGGAGAGGAGAACATGAGGGAGCAGGAAGATTGAGTCAGGGGAAGAATAGAAGAGAGCAAGAAAAGAGATACCTTAATAGAGGGAGCCATTATAAGTTTAAAGAAAAATGTGGCACTAGGGAAATGTCTAGAGACCTACAAGGATGACCCCAACTAACAATCTGAGCAATAGTGGAGAGGCTATCTTAAATGCCCTTCCCTGATTATGAGATTGATGCCATCCTTATACACCATCCTATAGCCTTCATCCAGCAGCTGATGGAAGCAGAAGCAGATACCCACAGCTAAACACTAGCCCAACTCCTGGAATCAAGTTGCAGAGAGCGAGGAATGATGGGAAAAGGGGTCAAGAACACGCTAGAGAAACCCATAGAAACAGCTGAGTTGAACAAGGGGGAGCTCATGGACCCCAGTCTGATAGCTGGGAGACCAGCATAGGACCAACTCAGAACCCCTGAATGTGGGTCTCAGTCAGGAGGCCAGGGCAGTCTAAGGGACCTCTGACAGTGGAAGCAGGATGTATCCCTGGTACACAAAAGGACTTTGGGAGCACATTCCCCATGGAAGGACACTCTCTTAGCCTAGAGACATGGGGGAGGGCCTAGGCCCTACCCCAAATGACTTGACAGATTTGGATGAGCACTCCTGGAAGGCCTCACCCTCCCTGGGGAGTGGATGGAGGATGGGATGGGAGGTCGGGGGGGGCATGGGAGGGTGGGAGGGAGAGGGAACTGGGATCAATATGTAGAATAAGAAAAAAGAAAGAAAGGAAGGAAGGAAGAAAAGAAAGAAAGAAAGAAAGAAAGAAAGAAAGAAAGAAAGAAAGAAAGAAAGAAAGAAAGGAAGGAAGAAAAAAAGAACGAAAGAAAATTTTTTTCTTTTCTATTTTCTTTCCTGAAATGTGAGGGACCCTGAAACATTAGGAACTGGAACTGAGTAAACAGAATAATTTGTATATTTTCTGTTTTGTTTTGTTTTGTTTTCAGAAGAACAGAAGTGATTCTTGATCTACCCTTCTGGTTTGGTTTAAGGCTCCTTGGCAAATCAGGTGAACTGGAGTACGAACTCTGTTCAAAAGCAGTAACTCAGTATTTAGGGAACACAAACACATGGTTAGGAAAATCAGCAAAATATTATTTATTCTTTTGGTCTTCATTCTTTGAGAATTTCATACATTTTAGATGAATATTGATGAAGCTGACAAGGAAATAAAAGAAATAAACTGATCTCAGCAGAAGCAAATAGTCCTTTAATATCAACAAGGGAGGAAAGACACCAGTCTCTTAGCCAGAAAGGGCATGGTATACATGAGGCATGGTGAGGGCAGGTTTGTTAATAGGTCCGGTCCCTTGCAGTCACAAAGCAGGGCACAGCAACAGAGGCTGGCACACCGATATGATCACCAGCTTCCACAGGTGTTATCAGTCTGCTTTCCTGTCCAGAGTTCCTCAGCCCACCTGAGGCTTTCAGCTCATTAACCCTTCAATTCATGCACACAAGATATTTCTTCAGTCATATTCACCTCCTACTTCCCTTCTATAACTCCTATCAGATGCACAACTCCATGGTCCCCTTCCAACTTTATGTTCTTTCACTTCTTTCCATAATAACCCATTGTGTTATAAAGTTAATGAATCTTCAAGGATTGCACATGGGCTACTTAATTTTATCAAAATATATAAATCTTCTATAATCAGGGCTATAAAAAATACAACATTATTTGTCAAATTGACACACCTTAGAATCATCTTAAAGGAATAGTTTGAGAAGAATTGCCTAGGTGAGACTTGGCCTGTTGGCAATCTATGGAAGATTATCTTGATTCTTAACATAAGGTCCAGTCCACTGTGGTTGGACACCATCCTTAGGCAGGTAGGTCTTAAACTACAAAAGAAAGATACCTACATATGAGCCTGTAAACTAAGCCAGAAAGGTAGCCAGCATATAGCTGTCCTCTATGGCTTTTGCTACAAGTTCCTGTCTTGATGCACCTTGGTAATGGACAGTGGTATGATGAATTCCAGGAAAGATGTTGTCTGCATAGGCTGATGGACTGATAAAAACTTCAGTGAGTGCAGACTTTGGAATATTATTGATCTCATATCCTAATTATAATTCCCTTCAGACTTTCTTTAACACCCTTGACTACCTAAAAGTCTGACCTAATATCCTGATTAACAGATAAAAATCTTTAGAATGTATTAATTAAAAACCCAATCTCCACCAAAGAACTAAGAGTGCTATCAGATAACATTTAGGGCATAGAGTTGAGATTCTTCTGTTTGTTGTTCCCACCAATGTATTTTTTAAATTCCCTAGTTTATATCTTTCTTTGGTCTTTTATTATTAAAAAAATACCCACAAAACTATTTCCTCGTTGGGGAGCTATATTTGGAGAGGCCTAAATATATGTTTCTAGACTTATGATCACCCAAATTTGGCTGCAGAATAACCTCTTATTCCCTTAAATGAGTATGTTTTACTGTTTTTTTGTTTTGTTTTGTTTTTGCCTTTTTGCATTGCCAGTGACCTGC
This sequence comes from Cricetiscus sungorus, assembly GCA_030556225.1. Taxonomy (NCBI): domain Eukaryota; kingdom Metazoa; phylum Chordata; class Mammalia; order Rodentia; family Cricetidae; genus Cricetiscus; species Cricetiscus sungorus. The sequence continues at coordinate 86,937,704 of JANBXA010000734.1, read as the reverse complement.
AAATGTAAACCAAGTAAATCATTTCTTCCCTCAAGTTACTTTGGTCAGAGTATTTCATCACAGAAACTGAAAAATCGCTGAAACGTGTTAATAAAATCAAGAAGCCAAGAGCATAAAATTAGCATCTTTAAACAAAAGACTAATAGGGGTTTCTTGAAGCTCTAACATAGACATCCATGTTACATCTGTAAGTTGTTAGAGCACCATATTCATGAATTTAGGGATATGGAAAAGATTAGTTATTTAATAACTGTCCATTTTCCAAACTTTCAGCATATTTATTTTGACAAGGTTCATCATCTTGAAAGTAACTATAGCTATAATACAAAAGAACAGTAAAATATGTAAATATTTGTACAAATTAATAACAGAATTTAGTATGCATAAATACAAATTCAGCAAAAGTATCACTTTAATAGTTACCAAGTGTGTGTGTATGTGTGTGTGTGTATGTGTGTGTGTGTATGTGTGTGTGTATATATGTGTGTGTGTATACATGCATACATACATACATACATATATATATATATATATATATATATATATATATATAAAACATGAGCTAACAATGAAGTTAATATATCTCTCTCATCCTTTAATTGAATGGTACCCTATATCTCTCTGGGGACCATAGCTTCTTCTTTATGAAATCTTCCATAGAACAACAGCATTTGTGGAAATACACAAGTAGATGTGAAACAATCAAGAATATATGAGAAATGTATCTATACATTTCTATAGATTTATTATGCACATTATACTGAAAGCTCACAAAAAAGAAATCTTTTAACACTTGGTTTACAATAAAAATTTGAGCCTGGACCACTTTTTCTCAACCATATTCTTATTAATTTCTGGCAAAGTACTATTCCATAGGATACTAAAAGTTATAACAAAAATTCAGCCTGTGTTAAAGGATAATAGCCTAAAAAGCAAGAAGCCAACACAAAATATTTTAAAATCCAAATACTTATATAGGTCACCCTTCTTCCATTCTCAGGAGAAAAACAAAACAAAAAACCAAACATGCTGTGTCCTAATCCTGACATGTTAGAACATGATCTTTTTTTTTGTATAAGATTTATACAAAGGTAATAAAAATGAGGTCATTAGGTGGGTCCTAATTTAATATTCTTCTGTCTTATTGTTGTGAGGAGACACCCTAACCACAGCAACTCTTTTAAAGGAAAACATTTAATGGGGGAAGGGGGCTCTCTTACAGTTTCAACGCTTTAGTCCTTTATCATCATGGTGGAAGCAAAGTAGTATGCAGTCAGACATGGCTCTGCAGAAGGAGCTGAAAGTTCTACATCTTGATCCAGAGGCAGCAGGAGGAGAAAGGGTGCCGCACTGGGCATAGCTTGAGTATATTAGACCTCAAAGCCCACCCTCACAGTGACATATTTGCTCCAAAAGGGCCACACCTCCTAATAGTGCCACTGCTCATGGGCCAAGTATTTAAACACATGAGTCTATGGAGTCATTGCTATTCAAACCAGCATACCTTCTAGAAATGGTAAAATAGAGTCACAGGGAGAAAGACATATAGGAAGACATTGTGAAGACATAATGAGAATGCCACCTATAAGCCAAAGAATACCTAAGCAACAAGAAAGAAAGAGGAAGGGACAGAACTAACATAGCTATCGGAGGAACAGGTCTAGCTGACCCCCTACTATTAGGCTGAACTAGCCTTCAGAACCTCAACATAATAAATACACTTTCATTGCACTAAGTCGTTCAGTTTGTGGTGCTGCCTTACAGAAGTCCTAAAAGAGCAAACACATTTATTATCATCACTATTATTATTACTGTTTGTGGTGCTGGTAGCCAAAGCCAGAGCCTGTCCCACACTAAGCCTAGATTCTGCCACTCCACTGTATCCCTGACACCTCATGTGAAAAGTTAACCCCTGCTGTGAGGTACTAAGAAGGCAGGAACTTAGAGGTCTGGCCTGTTTGAGATGAGTGAAATTAGAGCAATTTTGTTTTGTTTTGTTTTTCTGTAGACTTTAAGACTGAATTGCAGAGGCTTAGTAGGAAGAAGACTGAAAGTGCTTCCTGTCTACTACTGTCCTCATGACTGCCTGCAGAAAATTATCACTAGGTGGGACCCTTCCATGTGTAGGAACATGTACCCTAAAGAAACCTCTTTTTTTGTGCTAGGTACAAATCTCTGATTTTGTTATGTAGCAAAGCATACACTAATTAAATGATTACAGCAGACAGTATTCCTCAATCTCTTGGAAACCTTAGTGAAAAAAAAATTTCTCTCTGTTTGGCCATATCTGAGCTGAGACACTGCTTTCCTTTCTTTGGACTCAAACTGGGGCTTAGACATGAATGTATACAATGAGCCCTGGTACAGCCATAAGGCTCAGAATGCAATTATACTCTTGACTCTCTTTAGACCTCCAGTTCCTAACTACAAATCTAACACTTCTCAACTTCTATAACTGTATGAGTCAACTGCAATTTAATATAAGTAATCCTATATGAAAATGTGATAGGGATGAATATATGTACATATATACACACATATATATATAGATACATGTGTATACATACATATGCCTCATTGGTTCTGCTTCTCTGGAGGATTCAGGGTAAAGCACAATAGAAGCCTTGGTACATAAATGTCAAGTGACATACAAAAGAAAAATGAGGCTAGAGTTGATTTATAAAAGCACCCATGTTTTGTGCTCATTCCTGCATTTGTACTCACCACACCATAGAACAATTACTTATTTATAATCTTCCTTTCATCTTTATCCTTCCTTCCTTTCTTCCCTTCTTTTCTTTCTTTTGCTTTCTCTTTCTTTCTGACAGGGTCTGACGTAGCAGCTCAGGTTAGCCTCCACAATATCCTGTAGCTGATCTCCTACCCCTTTTGCTTCCTCCTCCTGAGTGCGGAGATGGCAGGTATGCTCTCAGATCCAGTTTTATCTAGAGCTAAGATTAAACCAAGGACTATGTACCTCCTTGGCAAGCACTCTACCAAACGGTCAAGCAACTCAGCCACTGTGTCTTAGCATGTTGCATAAGTGAATAATACATGCTGACTAATTAAAATGATGAGTTAATTCCTATTGTATAAACACATAAGTAGATTAAAGTAACTCCAATATTTTTCTGTGGTCTTTGTAAATTAAACTAAATGCTGGATGAGATACTCTGCCTTTTCTTTCTGGTAAAAACAATATATTATCATTTTTGTTTGTTTTAGAAAAATAGTTTTAACTATCAATAATCATAACAATTGAAAAAAGACAGAAAGTGTTATTTATAATGTATTATGCATAACCATCTCTAAACCAATTTTGCTCTAGGAACAACATTAACTAGGCAAAAATTTTCCTAACAATAACTATATACTTCATATAAAAGAACAGAATATTAAGAAAGTCAAGTAGGCTCAAAGGTATAATGGTGGCCTGCCACACATTAGACCCCAGGTACAACACATAGCATTGCAAAAGGAGAGGCTGTGGAGACACTAAAGTGTCTCTATGAAGTGTCTTCATGACAGACACTAAAGTGGGGTATCTTCATTCAAGTGCCTATGAATGAAGAGGGAAAAACCTCCGTATCTAAGCCAGGCCTGGGGATGTAGCTCAGTAGTTAAGTATTTGTCTAGCAAGTGTGAAGCTCCAGGTTCCATCCTCAGCACCACAAAAATGAGTGAACAGATAAAGAGATGAGCCCGGAAAGATAAACCCCAACACATCACATCAAACTAGCTAAATATGCACTAAGAATTTCTCTCAAAAACCAAGTACACTGAGTATGAATTAGAAAGACAAAGCATTAAGGTATATGCTTCTTAAAATGGGCAGAGAATGAATTTAAAGATCACACGAAATGTCCTGGAATAAATTCAGTTGAAAATTTGGTATTTTTGCTATGTGTCTGCCTTGTTTTGTTTTGGTTTGCAGGCTTGGAGATTTAACCCAAGGCTGTGCATGTATTAGGTAAGTGCTCTACAACTGAGTTCTATCCTTAGCTCTATCTGATTCTCATGTAAAAGTAACTTTATTGTCAAATTCATTAAATTTAAAATCACCTAGGAGACAAGACTCTTGGTGTGTCTGTGAGGAGATGTCCAGGGAGGTTCAGCTCAGAAGGGAAGACCTACCCTGAATCAAAGTGGCACCACCACCATCCCATGGATGGAGGTCCAGACCAACTAGCATTCAGTGCTCATTGTTTCCTCTATAAGACAACAAGAAAAGTAAATAGTACAGTATTTATATGTGACCTGAGCAAAGTGAATATGATATTTAACTCAATTTAGTCTTAAAATGTTTATCATATAGAAACAACAGGAAATTCTTTTTCTACTATTTATGGTATTTTATCTAAAATACTCTAACAAATTTATCTCCAAATTTATTTGAAATTAGTGAATATGTATTTTATTTTCAAGTAGTAAATATTTTTACTACTTTATAATCCTAAGAAATCCGTTTTAAAGACTGTTTTTACATAGTAATTACATTTAGAAAGGAAAAACATGTGAACTGTATCCTTGCTGTGTTTATATTTATCTTCACATGGTTTTAATTAAGGAAATGGTTTAATGTTCACCTTTAGCTGTAGTGTCTTCTCTAAGTTTTCAATTTTTCTTTCAGCTTTTTTTAGCTTCCTTAGCTCCTCTGAGCCCATGAAAGAACTCTTTGGGGACAAAGACCTTGAGCGTTTCACAGGTGGTTCCTCGAGAATAAAACAAGGACATGGTTGAACTGGCTGAAACACTGGATTATGAAAGACATGCAAAATTAAAGAACAAGTAATTTTGAATACTAATAATGAATTATAAAAAAAAAAGTCCTGCATGGAATACCCGAGAAATAACAAGCGGAATTACCACAGTGCTGCAGCTAAAGGTTTCTCTGTGACTCGTTAATGAGAATATTCATTTACATTTACATTGTTTCTTTCAGAATAATGATGTCCCATTAGGGAAGACTAAAGGGTTATAGACTCAGAAATGTAAGAAACCTCATTACAAAGGAGGGGATAGAGGCTGGTCTAATTGCTCTATAAGGGTCCAAGGTTACACTTGATAGGACAACCAGAAACAAGAGGGAAAGGATTTTTTTCCCCTTTGAAATAGTTTAACACACTGTGAAGTTGAAGGAACAATATGCTTGAGGAATATAAATACAACAGACAGTAGATCTTATACCATAATGACCATATGGTCATTAACTGTAATGTGGCTAACTAGAGACAAGAATGTGTGTTTATATTATGTAGCTCCATATACCAATCTGGAGACAGAATGCAGGAAAATGGCTATAAAGCTGGGCAGCAGTATTCTCCTTTTATGCATGTCCTTACAAAAAAGAAAAAGGAAATGTTTAAAATACACCTGTTCTTCCTTTTCTTGTCTTTGGAGATACAAATAGTGTATTTTCAAACTTCAGCAATACAGCAAGCAACCAAATTTGGTCCTATAACAGTTTATAATCTTATGAATGTTTTCTCTCATTTAAATAAGGCTTGGGAAACTACCTCAAACTGTAAGAGCTGCAAAATATAATGATATTATGATGAATAAATAAAATCCACACTTCTGAAAGTTACTAACAATGCTATAAAGCAAAAGCAACAATGACACGGATATACTGATCAGTCTTATTCAAAATGTTTCCTTATTAAGGCAGCTTGTTCTAATCATTAAAAAGGAAACTGGAGAAAACCCAAAGCAATGATCCTCAGCACATTGTTTGCCTTGTTCGTGCTTACACAAAACACACTTCTGATGTAACAGGTGTGAGGAAAAAATGTCAAGAACACCTTACTTCTAGAAAATACTTACTTCTTTCTATTAGTAAATATTCTATAGCTTATTCTCCTGTATAACATAAAAATATAATACATACCAAAAAAGAGAAAGAGAAGTAGAGAAGTTTTTAAAAATATGCCAATTAATGTTGAAATATTTCCGTATTTTATATTCCATATGTCCTGTATTTTTTTGGAACAAAATATGAATACTATATACATTTTCCTTTTACTTAAATTATATATTTACTAAATAACTATATTTTGTAATAAAGTCTATCAGGTAGATGAGGGTTACTTACCAAAAGAAAGTAAGTTTTTAGTTTCAATGTGTATAAGGAAAGAAATGTGTGCTTCTCTTTGTTTTTGATTTCCTCCCTTGCCTTGCCAGACTTCGGACAAATGACTAAGATGATAAAATGTCTCTACCTTGCGTTTTCCTTCAGCACGCTTCCCTGAGAAACTCTGGTCAGAGGATCTATAATCCAACAACTTTTCATTTGCCACTTTCAGTTTCTTCTGTAAATACTCGATTTCAGACTTCTGTGAGACGATTAATGTTTCCAAGCTAGATAACGCTGGCTGTTGAGACAACTATTATTTAAAGTATATGTATAAAACCACACACATTATATTTTATATAATTTACAAATATGGGTACATTTCTATTATACCATATAAATCATAAACACTCTTGGGAAAGCTCATTTTAACAGCAGATTATGAGCTACAAGAGGTTGGAGCCCAGCTCAGTCATGATATTCTTCAGACCCTGGGAGAGAGCTTAAAACGTAAAAATCTAAACTTCCTGTATTTAAACCATATCATTTAAATAGTGACATTATGACATTACTCAGCTAAAACACCATGGGTCTACACAAATGTCTTCATAAATAATGTTATCATATAGATTTTTTTGGGGGGAAACACCCAAACTTTAGATTGAAGCCCCATGGCATACATCACATCTATAAATCATTATAAGCTTATGATTAGAGACAAGTTTCTCCTCACAGCATACTTCTTCTACCATCCTAACACTGAGAGTCACAAGAGCATGAAATAATGAATCTCGGGAAGAAAAGCACCAGCACCATGGATATCTAAGCAGCCTATGAATTATCACAAATTAATAACCACACTTCAAAATTCTGAGACCTTTAGCAATCAATTTACTATTTAGAATTCTCTTTAGAAATCTGTTTATATGTCATAAACTGCTGAGGGGTAGTCCCAAATTTCAATAATAGGAATCATAGGAAACCTGTCTATAAAAACTAGCTTTCTATATTATATATTATTTTCACTAGAAGATTTGATGCCACAAAAAGCCATGTACACATACTTCTCCAAATTTATCATTTCCTTTATAAAAGATAAAGCACAGGAGCTGGGAGATGGTGGCACAGGTCTTTAGTCCCAGCACTCGGGAGGGAGAGGCAGGTGGATCTCTGTGAGTTCAAAGCCAGCCTAGTATACAGAATGAGTGCCAGGATAAGCTCCAAAGCTACACAGAGAAACCCTCTCTTGAAAAACAAACAAATAAAACAAAAAAAAAAAAACAGACAAACAAGCAAACACAGAATCATTATGAAAACGGCCTTTTCACTGATTAATCTTTTCAAAGATTCATGTATTTATTTTATGTGTGTATTCTTGCCCCTGAGTGTGTGCATGTGCGCCACATGCACCGAGCAGCCCTAGGGAGTTGGAATAGGACATCTGATCCCTGGCACTGTGGTCACTAATCTTGGGTGGCTGAAAACAACCATGTGGGTGCTGGGAACTGGATCCAGGTACTCTGAAAAGCAACAAGCGATCTTAATCCCCAAACCATCTCTCCGGTATATTTTTATTTATTTAACCACATTAAAATGCCAAGTCACAGGATGTTATATTATCAGTATGGACCCAGAAGTCCTGAAAATAGTTTTATAACTTTAATTATGCACAGTCCCATCTTTCCCAATGATATTAACAAGATCTTTGACAACATAAAAATACATACATGTACACATGTGTATATAATGTGTGTGTGTGTGTGTGTGTGTTGTGTATGAGACTATCTGTCTAAGTACATTCTGAACAAAGGTAAAGCCATTTTGTTCATATTTCTATTTTCCTTTTCAGTAGAATAGGGAAAAAAATCTCTAATCCTAATATATAGTTGTATATAGTGTTTATTGTATGCTTTTTCTTCTTCTTAAGCCTCTTTTCTTCCAGAGTCTAAGTGACTTGCCCCCTTTCTCCTTCCCTTTATTTTAAGTATCATGCTGTTTTCATTCCTTAAAATTATTTCTACTATTAAAATCAAACATAAGCTGTTCACAAATATTCTATTTCCTGACAAACTAAACACATTGAAAAGTTATACGGCTCTTCACCATCAAAAATTACAAAGGAGATACACAGATATATGATATGTAACATACACAATATATAACACTGGGTATCATAATCATATAGTATATGTTTTATATATATGTTATATATTATATATTATTTTATATATCACTACATTATATGATGTGTTTATTGTATATAGCATATATAAATATAACATAGGTGACATATATGTATAATTTTGTCTGAGATAGGATGTGTATATTTTTTCTGAGATAGAGTTTTTCTCTGCAGCCCCATCTGTCCTGGAACTTCTCTCTAGCCCAGGATTACCTTGAATTGAAACATCCACCTGCATCTGCCGCCTAAGTGCTGGGATTATATGTGCCACCAGCTGGCTTCAAAATATATATTAACATACTGTTATTTGATAAATAATTTTTAATAATTGCCAATTTGAGCTTATGAGTATATTAAGAAATCTGAGGTTCATTTAAAAAGTGAGTTTTTAAGATATCCATGGATAGAATATGTTAGGCTAAGATAAAAAAAATTAATGTGCATTGATTAGTAGGTCATAAAGAGAATAAATGTTCATAAAGACATTAAAAGGCTCTGCCAGCAGATATTGCCACTGAAATTATATCTTACTCATATTATTTCCATTAATACCAGTGATATTTCAAAATAATAAAACAGTTATTTAATCAGTTTTCAAAATTCAACAAACGAATGTTAAATTCTGAAAAAAAATGATAATTCAAACCCACATTGGGTCTAGAGGATAATGCAAGCAAGTAAAATGGGTTGAACTTGGTTCTGAAGTCATTAAGCAGAAACACTTGTATCTATTATCCTATGCACTTTTATTTTTTTCTTCAAATTACATTTTCATGTCCTTCAGATGAGACACTATCTCTTAATTCATCCCTTTTATGAGAGATTCATTCATAATGTTTCACTTTTCCCCTTAAAACAACCATAAAACAACCATCTTTTGAGTATAAGTAAAGTCCGGGCATGGTGATGAATACCTGTAACCTCAATGCTTGGTACAAGGGGATTGCTAAACATGAGGTCACCCTAGTATACAATGAAAACCCCTGGCTAGCCTGGGCTTCACAGCAAGACAAAAAAAAAAACAAAAACAAAAACAAAAATAAACAACAACAACAATAAACCCCACCCAAACCAAACAAACACAGAAAACTACCATGATGTGTAAAACACACTCCACAGTACTATTCTGATACAATGAATTCATTCATGATATCTCCACTCAATTGTTTTCAATGAAAATAGAACCTTTTAATAGATAGATCTACTAATTTTCCAAGCAAAACACATCTAAACATTAATTTTTCCCAATTTATGACTCCTATGCATTAATAACATTGTGAGAAAAGTTTAATCTGCTTTAACTTTCTAGAGAAATTAAAAAATATGCATAAATAAACTCAATATTACCCTGAGGACTCATAAACATATCCATGATAAATTAAGCAAAGAAGGTTATACACAACACAGAGAGTGTCCAAAAAATGCATAAAATAAAACTGAACTTTCAGTATGAGATTTTTCAAGTGGAAGGATTAGATGTGAATTTTCATTCTCTTAATTTTTTCAGTGACCACTTCATTATATTTTTTATTTTTTCTACAAATAAAAGAAATAAATTCAAGTCTGAGCTAAAATTGCAGACTTTCAAGGGAGATACTATTCTTTCTTTAAAATTGTTTTTAAGCATCAATATACATTCAAATATACTTATATAACACTCATTATCTGTGTGTATGTATGATGGGGTTGGTATGAATGTATAAATGTCAAAGAACAACTTGTGAAAATTTGTTCTTTCTTCATCATTGTGAGTCCCAGGGTTTGAACTCTGGTCCATGAGTTTAACAGCAGGCATCTTTACTCATTGGGCCACCTGGTCCGTCCTTAACACTAACTGTCTAAACCAGTTTTATATGAACAAACTTATATGTGCAGAAAGCTATAAGTATTTTCTGGAGGGTTTTTTCTTTTTTTTGGTTTTTGTTTTATTTCATTTTGGTGTGGCTTTTTGTTTTGTTTGTTTTTTTGGGATAGGCTTTCTCTGTGTAGCCCTGGCTGTCTTGGAATTTAGATAGCCACCTGTCTCTGCCTCTGCCTCTGGAATGTTGAGAGAGATTAAAGGTGTGTATCAGCACTGCCAAGCTTTTCCTAGTGTTCTTCTATGCTTGTCACCTGTCCCACCCAGTTCCCCCTATTATTCATATTTTAAATTATGATTAGATAATATCCAAAAATTATTATACTAGCTACTGCATTTAGTGGTTTTTTTTTTTTTACTTAATGTATTTCGGTTTCCCATCTAGAGTACATTGTATTTGGCTGAGTTTCCTCTTGACTCTACCAATTTCTCATAATTTCTTTATCTCTGATGAATTTGATTGATTATTATATGATGTACCTCCAGCAGACATTTTTCCTCATACTACACTAGGGCTATGAGATTTGGAGAGAAAGATAATACAGGTATCATATCATATCACTGTCATTGCAGCACTATAAAAGGTAATGTTTAGTACATTTTCTACTGCTATAATAAAACACCTGTAGTTACATCATCTATGTGAAGAAAAAAACGGCTATTTATCAAAGTTTTGGAAGCTATAAGTCCCAGCATAACGGTTGCAGCTTTGAAGAGGGCCTTCCTAGCCGTACCACATCACAACAGATAGCACCAGGGCAGGGTTCTGTTCTAGGGACAGATCAAATGGTAATACAGGAAGCCAGAGCATCACACTAACTTTCTGCAAGAACTCTGTCAGCAATAACCTGACTGATCCCACAAATACCACACCAACTCCTTCCAAACACAGCATCCCCAGTAACAATTAAAGCCAACCAGCCCCACCTCACTATGTGGGAGACCATGTACTTGTCCATCAAATGAACTTTTGGAAGATAAACCATAGCAAACCACAGTAGCTAGATACTATCAATAAGATTTGTGACTATAGTTGGGGATCTTGAGTACCTGGGTGAACTAGTATTTGTTAAGTTACTAAATTATAAACTCACTCTTTTGTCTTATGGAACTGTATCTTGACCTATTGTTTGCAAACTACAATAATGAATACAAACGTAATAATTTGTATATACATAGCACATGCACACACACACACACACACACACACACACGATGGAATATATTCTTCTATGCCATCATACATAATTTTCTTCTTTAAGGGCTGTTTATAAACAAAATCAAGCAAAGAAAGCCCCCTCCTCATGCAAGTCCATTTTAAAAATCTAACTCTTAAAATCTTGGAAGTTTTCATCTTGTTAATAATTTTCTCTAAAATACAAGGTCTTGGGCGACTTTATAGTTTACATTACTGAGATAACATGGATGGTGAGGCCATATTTAATCTAATAAGAAATGATGGGTGGAGCATGTTTGTAAAAACCTCCAGATGGAAATAATCACTATTTTTGTGATTGAACCCAGGGCCCTATGCATAATAAATACATGCTGTACAACATCTTTACACATTGAATTTTCAGGTAACTTGAAGTTTTTAAAACTAGTATGGAAAATATAGACGCTGAGAAGTAAGTAACTTTGCAGTGCTGTGCCAATTGTTTAAGCAATAATAGTTATAATAGTTAATATAAGCTGGCAAGATGCAGCAGCCCTTGAGAGGAAGAGGATCACAGAGGAACGATCCTATCTCAAACAAAGCTGTGTATCTAGAGCAATGATGGAGACTTGCCTAGCATGGGAGGCTTGAGTCCTTCCAACACCATAAACAAACAAACAAATGAGGTAATACAAACACTGGACCTGTTTCCCTTATCTAAACCAACAGTGCACACTACTGTTATTACAGAGAAGGCTGACTGAACACTGCGTGACAAGTGCAGGCTATTTCATAGCTATCAATATTTACAAGGGACTATAAGTTAAATTGTTCAGATTATTTTATCCTATATTAAAAACTCCTTTAATATAATATCGTTTAGTTTTTGCTACTTTACATACATTATCTCACTGATTTAAGAAATTTATGGAGTTTTAAGCCTGAAAAACACAATGTAGCCTTTTGGTAAAAATAAATAAATAAATACATACATACATACATACATACATACATACATACATACATACATACAATTTAAAGAGGAATTATTTTCAACAAATTTCTCCTAAAGGAGAATTTTGATGAAGTCAATATAATATATGTGTGTGTTTGAATATGTAATACAGATCTATGTCAGAGACACTGGCAATGTTCCTTGTCTGCAAAAAGTGACATGGAGTATAAAAAGTCTATATAACATATAAAGGATTTTCTTCTCATTAAAAATTGTTCTGTGTTTGTAATTCACATTTTCAAAATGCTAATTCCATACATGCAGAAATCTATTGGCTGGCAGTTCATAGACAAACATTGTTAGCTGAACTGTCCATAACCCAAGATACAGGCCTTTAAGAGAAGAGGAATATCACAACAATTTAATATGATACTACAAATCAAAAGTTTTATCACCGAGTCCATAAAAAATGTGCATACCACT